>KB909294.1:13001-35243 GCA_000383075.1 Nosema bombycis CQ1 | reverse complement strand
CGTGTTTGTGTTTTTAGAAACTCATTTTCCAAAATTGAGTCAAGTCGCTTAATTTCTTTTTTCTCTCTTTCACAACTGGGCAACTCAAAATTAAAACAAAAAAAAAAAAATTAATTGTTGACTTCTTAACACAGCTCTCATTTCTACTGTAATCTCTTATCTTCTTGATTTCTATTTCATTTTCTTCCTTTTCTTCATTTCATTTTCTCCCTTTTCTTAATTTCATTTTCTTCCTTCTCTCTCCTTCAAATCCCTCAAACACATTTTTTAGTTTGTTTTACTTTTATGCAAAAAGGCTTAAATTTCGAAAATTTTATGCACCCCAAAATGTTTGAAGACAATGTAAAGAAAAGAATCACATCGATCCAGTTTGGCTTATTTTCACCAGAAGAGATACGAAGAGGAAGTGTAATACAGATCATACATCCAGAAACCATGGAGAACGGACTACCAAAACAAGGAGGTCTAATTGACTTGAAGATGGGAACAACAGAACGTTCGTTTTTATGCAGCACTTGTGAAAGAGATAACTTTGGATGTCCGGGTCACTATGGGCATATCGAACTCTCTAAGCCTATGTTTCATGTCGGTTACATCTCTAAAATCAAAAAAATCTTGGAATGCATTTGCTTTTACTGCTCCCGACTCAAAGTTTCAAGAAAAAATCTTAAGGCCGATCTTAATGCCATTTGGGCTGTTTCTAAAGGAAAAATGGTTTGTGAGGGCGAGCTAACCGAAGAAGGTTTTAATGGGTGTGGAAATAAACAACCCGTTATTAAAAAGGAAGGCCTTAACTTAGTCGCATTTATGAAAGGAGAAGATAACTCAGAAGGGAAGGTTATTTTAAATGGAGAGAAAGTTCACAGTATTTTTAAAAAGATTTCTGATGAAGATATTGAAGTTTTAGGTTTTGATCTTGCTTACAGTAGACCCGAATGGCTTATTTTAACCGTCTTGTTGGTACCTCCACCATCAGTAAGACCTTCGATTGTTATGGAAGGGATGTTAAGAGCAGAGGATGATCTTACACACAAACTTTCTGATATTATTAAATCCAACACTTACCTTAAGAAATACGAAATGGAAGGAGCACCAGGGCATATAATTCGAGATTATGAACAACTTTTACAATTTCATGTGGCTACTTTAATAGACAACGACATTAGTGGACAACCACAAGCCCTTCAGAAAAGTGGTAGACCTTTGAAATCTATTTCTGCCCGACTTAAAGGAAAGGAAGGACGTGTTAGAGGAAATCTTATGGGTAAGAGAGTAGACTTTAGTGCCAGGTCTGTAATTACTGCTGATGCCAATATCTCCCTTGAAGAAGTCGGGGTTCCTTTAGAAGTAGCCAAGATCCACACGTTTCCAGAGAAGATTACGCCTTTTAACATTGAAAAATTAGAAAAATTAGTGGCAAATGGACCTAACGAGTACCCAGGGGCTAATTACGTGATAAGAACAGACGGACAAAGAATTGATTTAAATTTTAATAGGGGAGATATAAAGTTAGAAGAAGGTTATATTGTTGAAAGACACATGCAGAATGGGGATACTATTTTATTCAATCGACAACCTTCTCTTCATAAAATGTCTATGATGGGCCACAAAGTTCGTGTGATGGAAGGGAAGACTTTCCGTTTAAATTTGAGTGTCACTTCTCCTTATAATGCCGATTTTGATGGAGATGAAATGAATCTTCATATGCCACAAAATTACAATTCAATTGCTGAATTAGAAGAAATTTGTATGGTACCCAAACAAATTCTTGGACCTCAAAGTAACAAACCTGTCATGGGAATCGTTCAAGATACTCTCACTGGTCTTAGATTTTTTACAGTTCGAGATGCATTTTTTGATAAAAATGAGATGATGCAAGTCCTTTATTCTATAGATTTTGAGAAATATTATGATATAGGTCTTGACAGCGTCATAAAAAAAGGTAAAAAATTGGATATGGGTGCTAAAGAGTACAGTTTAATGGGTTTACTCTCAAAACCAGCCATTCAAAAACCAAAACAGTTGTGGACAGGTAAGCAAATTTTAAGTTTTATTTTTCCTAATGTCTTTTACAAAAATTCGTCCAATGAAAGTCGGGAAAATGACTTAGAAAATGTCTCGGATACGTCTGTAGTAATATGCGGTGGAGAAATCATGTCTGGAATTATTGATAAAAAGGCAGTAGGTGCAACCCAAGGAGGGTTAGTTCACATTATAGCAAATGATTTTGGATGCAGTAGAGTTACTTTGTTTATTGACGACATTCAAAAAATTATAACTAAATTTTTAATGAACATCCACGTTTTTTCCATGGGTATTGGTGATACTGTTGCAGATTCGGATACTCTCAAATACGTGAAACAAGCCATTGAAAAATCCAAGGACTCGGTTGATGAAATTATTCGTAAAGCCCAGAACAACAGACTTGATAGATTACCAGGAATGACCATGAAAGAAAGTTTTGAAAGTCAAGTAAATTACGTTTTAAATAAAGCCAGGGATGTTAGTGGTACATCTACTCAGAAGAGTTTAAACAAGTGTAATAATATGAAGGCCATGGTTCTCTCCGGGTCTAAAGGATCTTTTATTAACATCTCTCAGGTCACAGCTTGTGTTGGTCAGCAGAACGTAGAAGGTAAGAGAATTCCATTTGGGTTCGCTTATCGTACACTCCCTCACTTCCCCAAAGAAGATTATTCCGGAAAGAGTAGGGGGTTTGTAGAGAACAGTTATCTTAGTGGTTTATCTCCCGAGGAATTCTTTTTTCATGCTATGGGAGGTCGAGAAGGTCTTATTGATACGGCTATTAAAACAGCCGAAACGGGCTACATTCAAAGACGTCTCGTTAAAGCTATGGAAGATGCTACAGTTAGGCTTGATGGATCTGTACGGGGTGCTACAGGGAATGTCTACCAGTATTTGTACGGGGAAGATGGTTTCGATGCTACTTTCTTAGAAATGCAAAGAGTTCAGACTACAAATTTTAAAGAAGCTCATTTCATCGACATGTTTTCCACAGACTCGACTTACTCTGTAAAAAAAGGTGCAGTCTCTGATCAAATTTACAAACTTTTATGTTCGGACATTGAACTTCAGAAAATTTTATATGACGAGTACGATTGGTTAGTAAAACACGTATTTGATTCATACAATCCCGAGGATGAATCTCAAAATGTTGTTAATAGGCTTTATAGAAATGTATTGGCATCTCCTTGCAATTTACAGAGAATCATTTACAATGCCATTAGTATGTTCCAAAGTCCAGTGGGTGATGTAAGTCCTTACTTCATTTTGGAAACCACCAAGGACTTGGAGGGTACCAATGAACTACTTAACGTTTTAATTCGAACTCATTTGAGTGTAAAAAATATTCTTACAGTTTATAAATTAGATTTAAATGGATTTAATTGGGTAATAGAGGCTATTAAAGATAAGATTATGTCTTCTAGAGTAGCTCACAATGAGATGGTTGGGACTCTTGCAGCTCAAAGTGTAGGAGAACCTGCTACTCAAATGACTTTAAATACTTTCCATTTGGCTGGTGTCTCCTCTACTGTTACGATGGGTGTGCCCCGACTTAAGGAAATTATAAACGTGGCTAAAAATATTAGAACGCCCAGTCTCAGAATTTACCTCGAACATCCTTTTAACACAACTATTGAATATGCCAAGACCATCCAAAATGAAATTGAATTTGCTAATATTCAAAGTATGTGCATTTCTGGGGAGATACTTTATGATCCTGTTGTTACTGATACTAACGTAGAAGAAGATAAAGAGTTCGTTGATGCTTATTTCGATTTCCCAGATGAACTTTTTGAATTTGATAAAATGCCTCCGTACGTAATTCGTTTGACTATCGATAGACATAAGTTGGTTAGTAAGAATCTTAAGATTGAGGATTTGTGTAGTATAATTTATAAAGCCCATCCTAAGAAGTACCACATTATTTCGAGTGATGAAAATGCTAAAAATTTGGTCATTCGTATTAGATCAGTAAGTTCTACTGATAATTCTATTGAAGTCTACGAACAAATCTACTCAAAAATTGTAAAAATTAAGATTAAAGGATACGATAACATTAAGAAAGTATTTTTGAGTGAAGACAAAGATCTTAATGAGTGGTGCCTACAAACAGATGGAGTGTGTTTAGAACAAATATTGTCTCATCCCAATGTTAAAGGATCTCTTGTAACATCTAATGACCTTATTGAGGTCACAGAAGTACTTGGAATAGAAGCAGCAAGAGAGACCATTTTAAGAGAACTTACTATGGTTATTGATGCTAATGGTTCGTATGTAAATCACAGGCACATTAGTTTATTGGCTGATATAATGACTATGAAAGGGTATCTTACGGGAATAACTCGTCATGGAGTTAATAGAGTAGGTATAGGAGCGCTTAAAAGAGCCAGTTTTGAAGAGACGGTTGATATTTTACTCGATGCGGCTATTACAGCAGAGAATAATAGTGCAGAAGGTCTTACTGAAAATATTATGATGGGACAATTGGCCCCTTTAGGAACAGGTTTGACTACAGTACTTCTCGATGTTAAGAAACTGGATAAAATTATTCCTACATGTAGACCTGAATACAATTACGAAGCAGTTCACACGCCTTTAATTCACAGTCCAATTTCTGATTCTCAAGGTTTTGAAGGAGGTAATTGGAGTCCTGCTTTTTTAGCTGAAGGTAATAGAAGTCCGACGTATTCACTTTACGGACAAGGGGAATCACATGGGTATTCACCAGCTAGTCCTAGTTATTCTCCTACTAGTCCTTCATATTCTCCTACAAGTCCTAGCTATTCACCGACCAGTCCTAGCTATTCACCGACCAGTCCTTCATACTCTCCAACGAGTCCCAGCTATTCACCCACGAGTCCGAGTTATTCACCCACGAGTCCGAGTTATTCACCCACTAGCCCCAGCTATTCTCCTACCAGTCCTAGTTATTCACCAACCAGTCCCAGCTATTCACCAACCAGTCCCTCTTACTCCCCAACGAGTCCCAGCTATTCGCCGACAAGCCCCAGCTATTCTCCCACAAGCCCCAGTTATTCACCTACTAGTCCCAGTTATTCTCCTACGAGTCCAAGTTATTCTCCCACGAGTCCAAGTTATTCACCCACGAGTCCAAGTTATTCACCTACTAGCCCGACTTACACTAGTTATTTAAAAAAAGATAAGAAGAAAAAGGACTAGCAGTTCTAAATAAAAGTTTTAATTGTTATTTTTTTCTAAATATTTCTTAAAAAGTTTATCAAGGTTAATCTCAAAAGAAGATCCCGGGTAAGGAAGTCTAAAAGCCTTCAATACATCCGGGTTAATTACACCAATATCTCCAAATTCTTCATTATCAATCAATAAAACGGCCGATTGATTTTTTAAATATTTCTCTTCATTATCTTTCCTTACAAATTGAAAGTTAGTTATGCCACATTTTTGCAAAAGGAAAGTAAGAGGCCCTTGAATTTCTTCCATTTGAGAAGTCTGGTTCACTAATAAACATCCCAACATCCTTACGTTTTTGGATCCAATATCATTAGAATCATCTAAAAATAAAACATCACCTGCCTCAAATATTTTCATAGGAATTTTTGTGTGTAAATTGCAAGAAACAGATTTCAATAAACTTGGAAGTAAAGAAGTCCTACCAACCTCACACTCCAAAGATTTAAAATTACCGACCTCAACACACTTACTCGAATTAAAAAGATTTTCTTCTTTTGAAATCAGCGCCAAAGTGTAAACCTCCAAAAATCCAAACTGTGCCATTTCCAAACGAATTTTATCTGTAAATTTATTCAAAGGATCTTCCAGGCCTATCGTATTAATTTGAGGGAATAGCCCTTTTCAAGTTATTAAATCCGTAAGATATGGCCACATCTTCAATAACATCAACTTTATGAATAACGTCTTGCCTAGCCATCGGTACATGAACCCTTACCGTATAGTCATCAATCTTTTCACAAAAGTACATCATTTTTTTAAGGAAAGCCATTAGCCCATTAACGTTTATGCTCACATTTAATTCTTTAATTACGTCCTGAAGGGAAATATCATAATGTTTAGGTTCGGAGATTGGAGTTGTTATAATGGAATCCTTTTTCTCAATATTAACACTATAAACTTCTTTAGTTCTAAATGCATTCAAAATCAATTTTAAAGTATTATTTACTTTATGAAAATTAGTACCAGTGACTTCTATCAAAATGTCTTTGGTCTCAAGAGTAATTTTTGTATCTTCGGAATTTATGATTGGTGGCACAGAAAGAACTTGCCCATTTAAATCCCGAAAAACATTAAATTTACCTGATTCGACTAAGTTGAAGTACTTGCTAATGTTACTATCCCCAGCATAAAGTTTTTGTAAATTTACTCCATTGACTTCTTCCTTAAAACGCAAAGGCACAAAATTCAGTTCTTCCTTCTTAATCGACTCATAAGTCACAGGAAACTCAATTTTAGAAAGATCGTGTGTCCCTATAGCCACGATAGACCTGTTTCTTCCTAATGAACCGCATAACTTTTCTTGATACGAAATAAAATCTGCGTAACTCAAATCATCAAATTTGTAATTTTTAATCACTGCAGCTGCTATTTCTCCCCTGAAATTTCTCTCGTTTTGGATAATTTTGTATTCACTTTTCATAATTTTGACATCTTTGAATTGTTCTTCCATTAAATATGATTTTAAACTTAAAGCCAATCCTCGTGTACATAATAAATCGTATCTATTGGCTGGAATTTCAATTTTGTAAGTTGTGATTCCCTTGTCTTCTTCGATATCATCGATTTCTAAACCAAAATCAAATAATAAATCATTAAATTCTTCTACTTTGTAAGTTTTTTGTAATAAATTTTCGATATCGACTTTTTTGACTGGAATTGTTGGCATTTGGGGATACAAAAAAATGTTACAAATGAGCATTAAATGATTTTTCTGTAATTTCATTTCTTGTTTCGAGAACATTTATAATCTTGTTATTTTCTTTTACTGTAACAATTTTTTTCATTGGAAGACATTGCTCTTAAAAAATCTTTATGCATAATTTTTTTTCCGCGTATTTAAGCTTTTTTGCATAAACAAAATACAAACAAACAATACTTTAAACTTTTTCTAATCAAAAACTCGAAGCAAGAGTTTCAAAAAAGAAAAATAAAGAGTTCTGAAACCCTTTTACAATGTTAATCATCAAAACAATCGATGGAGTTGAAAAACATTTAGAAGGAGCACATCTCAGTAAAAGTTTATTGTTTAAACACCTCAGTCTCCTTAAAAGTCATAACCCGCTTGATATTTTAGTTAGTTCAGAAATTTTGGATCAAATCATCCGGTTCATGGAAATAGATACGAATGTTTTATCTGCCCAATACACACCATTAGACATTAAATTTAAGACTTGTGACTTTGATTTTTTTTCTGATTGTACAAACAACACACTCGTGGAGCTTTGTAATGCCTCCAATTATCTCAATTACCCGTATCTTTTAGAACTGACCTGTAAAATTTTGGCTAACAGGATGCAGTACAGACCAACAGAAGAGTTAAGAGAGTTAATTGGACAAGGGAATGAAATAATAGAAGATACGGATGATGATATTAACAAGGAATTAGAATGGTTATCTTCATCTGAATAAAAATTAAAATAAAGTAAAGTACTGAAATAAACTGAATTATTTTTTAATTAGCATCGCTTATATAAGTTTATTTCTTTGCAATTGTAAAACTTGTTTCTTTATTTTTTAAAGTTTTCATTAACAAAATCCATTACTTTTTCCTTTAAAATTTTCTTTTTTAGAAATTTTGATGAACAATAAATCTTAATAATTGGTTCAGTACCACTTTTCCTGAGTATCATTTTATAATCTTCTTCGTCCATGATGAACATATCGTGCAATTTCTTGCATTCGAGGCTTTTAGTCACCAAATCCAAAATTTTATCCGGATCTTCACATCTAAAGTGAAAATTGAATGTACTGTAAGTCCCGTACTCCTGTAAAGAAGACAAAATTTTGCTTGGTTTTGTGCCTTGAAGAATGTGAGCCATTAAGAGAACACACTTAATACCATCTTTCTCTCTTCCTCCTCCAAAGAAAAAGCCAAGTGAATCTTCGTAAGCAAAAATAAATTTATCTTCTCCTCTTTGAAACACTTCATTAATCACCTTAGAGACGTTCTTAAAGCCCGTTTTAGTACGGTGATATTCGATTTTAAAGCGGGCTGAAACGTCTTCCATGAAATCATTGCACAAAAACGTATTAATAAAAACCAAAGACGAGTGTTCAAAATTATCAATAAAATACTTTATAAATATGGAAGCTATTTCATCTCCACTATAATGAACATAATCTCCATTTATTTGCTTTTCAATCATACCAAATCTATCACCATCAGGATCACAACTGAAAATTAAATCGTAATTTAATTTCTTTGGTTCATCGTAAACTTGGTCGACTTCCGGGTTTGGAAAAGGAAGGCCCGGAAAAGACGGATCATAGCAACAATGTTTTTCAAAAAAATCGAAAGATGGCAGAAAACCGTATTCTTTAATACCCAGACGAACGAAATCAATGGAAACACCATACAAAGGAGTGAATAAAACCTTTAACTGTGACTTTAAGAAAGGAATCTGATTTGAATTCCATCCTCTGAATAAGTTTTTGATGTAATGACTAACAGCCTCATCTCTACTCATGACACTTTTATTATCACAAGGTGGATTTGTGTCTGTTAGATCTGTAATCTCGTTATTTAAAAGTTGGCTAGCAATCTCCTCGTCTAAAGGCGATGTTATTTGGCATCCGTTCTTGTCATAAACTTTAAAACCATTATACTCTTTAGGATTATGAGAAGCCGTTATCATTAATCCAATATCAGTCCCTAAAACACCAATCAAATGGCTTAAACTCGGAGTAGCCATGTGATCAAAAACAGAAGCCGATTTTCCGTGTTTTCGAAAAATCTTACTGGCTATCATTCCGAAATTTGATGATTTATTTCTACTGTCATACCCAATTGTCACTGAATTGAATCTTTTTGCTAAAGCAGTACAAAGAATATTACAAGTAACTTCATTTATCCCATTAAATCCTTCTCTCATCAGACCTCTCATCCCACCAGTTGTAAATTTTAATCTTTGTGTGACAATCTTATCTCCGTACTTTTCTAGATCTAAATTAAATTTATCTTTGTTTTTTGTAAGTTTGTTGTATTGTTCTTTGAGATTCATGGCATACTGATTTTTTTACTTTTTCAAATTTAAAATTGATTTTCCTGATTGGTTAATTAGATTTTCAAAAGGAGAAATAGAAGTAAAGAATAAAGATGTTTTGGACAATTAAGTGTGAATAATTTTTATAAGCGAATGATTAGTAATTAATTTTGATAGAGATATTCATTTATTTAAATTTCCTTATTTGGTCAATAAAAATTGCTAATTTAATAATTACATTGAAACTTAATTTATAAAAAAACTCATAAGTTTCCCGTTTTGGTAAATATTTCTTAAAACAGCTTTGAATATTTTGGATTATTAAAATGAAGGTGTATTAACTACTTTACATTATTTTAAAGGTAAAATTCAAATTACCCAAAAATCAATTAAAATTTGATGACATAAAAAACATTTATGAAGTCTTTAGAATGTTTTTGAATTTAAAAAGGTAAATATTATTTGTGACGCTACATGAAACTATGATGTCCGTGTTTAAGTAGCTTCTTTACTTCCCTAATATTAGGTGTACTGCCTAATATGCTTCTCGAATGACGCCATAACAGACTTTTTCCAATCTTGGCACATTTGCGACAAGTATTTCCGTACAATCTAATCTCATAAAAGAAGATATCTTAGGCATCAACACTAATGATCTAAAGATACAATGTCATTTAATTTAGTAATTTTTTAAAAAACAGTGCCAAGATACACAAACAGCAAATTTCTGAAATTAATTTTATTCAGAACAATTGATTGGCAATTTATCTCCATATGATTTATTCTTAGAGTCAATATTATGATTTACGATCTGTGTAAAAATTAAAGATTGATTAATAACTTTTTCGTGTTCTGACCAAAACGAACCCACTGATTTTTCATAAAATTTAATTTCCGTACCGTTTAAAAATAATTTTAGAGAAAATTAAGGTGACGTTATGATCGTTTTGTAATTTTGTTAAAAAATGTTTTAAATTCTTGATATAATTCAAAAAACAATCACTAAAATTTAGAATATTCCAAGGATCATTTACATTTAGTATATTGAAATCAAAAGTTGATCTGTAATTAATATATTCATCAACAAAGTCAAGCACTAATTTTGCCATTAAACTATCTTCTGATTCGGATTCTGAAAAACCTTCAATATTTCTATGAAGTTGCCAAAAACCTTCAATTATTAGTGTAAGCATCGTTTTAACAGAGTTCAGAGTTTGTAAAAAATATTCATTTTGATCCAATTTATGGTTAACAGAGATAGAGAGAATCAATTCGTTAATAAGACTCATTATTCTTTTGATGATCGACCTAATGTACAAAATTTTCTTTTTAAGATTTCGGTTACTAAAAATCATAAAATTTTTCTCTGAGTCTTCGTCGTGATAAATGTTATCTTAGTTATCCACTAAATTTGATTTGTTAATTACAAAGAATAGAATTTCTAGTTTTATCTCCAGTTGCTGGTAGTATAATTCTTTTTCTAAATTAAATTCTTTAACAGAGTCGTATACCAAAGCCCTTTTAATAAGATTAAATACCTTGTTAATTTTATCTTCTGCTCTTACAATTTTCTTGCTTAATCGGACGTATTCAAGTGCTAGTTTCATTTTCCCTATGATTTCATCATTATTTTCAACGATGTAAATATCGTTATCAAAACAATCTATGAAATTAAAAGTGTTCATTGGCTTACTTTGCGAATCTAACGAAGAATAAAATTCTACAATGTCAGCAAATTTATAAAATAATTTTTTTTTCCTAAATATTTCTATGTAAAAAACATTATTTTGATAAAATTCTTGAATTTTCAAAATTAATTTTTCATCGCTGTTTATTTCATACGAGATTCTTTTAATATAGAGATCTTTAAAGGCATCATTTAAACAATCGTGATCTAGGTTTTCAACTTTTATCAAATTTCCAAATTTAGAAATTTTATTTAAATCTATAATCTCATTACGTGTACAAAAATAAAATGATCTCATTTCAACTTCTTGGTTAGAATTAAATGCCAAGTTTAACAAAAATATCGGATAAATAAGCATTGGGGGCATAAATTTGCAATTTTTTAAATTAAAAATAACCGCTTTGGTTTTTTAAAAAAAAATTTATGCGAGAATAATCACTTGCTATACAAAACTAAGGAATCAAATCTTAACTATTTGTTTTTGACCTTGTTTGGAAAACTTAATAAAATTTACAGAAACAAGGTGATATAGCATCCAAGATATTTAAATAATAAGAATTAACTCAATATTTCATTTTAAATCTTTGTAAACTATCGTAGCCAACCATGGCTCGACCTTACACATATGGGCATTGTAATGTCTAAACCAGGGATGGGCAAACTACGGCCCGCGGGCCGAATCTGGCCCGTATGAGGTTTTTATCCGGCCCGCCGATGGTTTTGTTAAAAAAATGATATTGCAAAAATTCGAATTTTTATATGTTTTTTTAAGTCTTAAATATGTTAATCTACTTGTAAAATATAAAATTTATGTTCTATTTATGATTAAAATGCTAAGATGACAGTTATTTGGTCGAGAAAGTATATAAATAACAAAACAAGTCCTTTTAAGATTTGATCTGAGTATTCTTGGACCTAATGGCTTTTGAACCATCCGGCCCGCGGCACTATTTTTTTTGGACCATCCGGCCCGCGATCTAAAAAGTTTGCCCACCCCTGGTCTAAACAAAACTATCTAAGTGACTATAAAATGATGGGCGTTTCTAACCCCATGCTATCTCATAAGAAAATAATTAAAGAATTATTCACGATAATTTATTTTTGATAATTAACTCATTAAAGTTTTGTAGCTCAAACTAGAAATCTATAACTGTAATGTCACTTTTAATTATTTCACAAATTTCTCTAAAAGACTTTTTTATATTTTAATAAATTTGAATGCTATTTTCATTTTTTCCATTACATCTTTATCATTTTCAACGATGTAAATCACTTCGCCAAAACAATCTTCGTATTTGTAAGTGTTTATTTCAACGACATTTACAAACTCAATAGTTTCTGAACAATCTTTATTTTTAGATATCAAAATATTCAATACATTTATTCCTTTGAATTAGTTGCTCTCAGAATTAGATTTTCACCTGAGTTTATATCATACGAGATCTTTATAATTCGTAAATCCTCAACGTTTTTTACAGTTTCAAAATCTGCATTTTCGATTTTGAAAAAATTACCATAATTGGAAATTTTCTGAAGTTCTGCTATTTCACTGCGTGTACAAAGGTAAAATGATCTTTGTTCTGAGTTTTGTATTTTTTTAGACATTCTTAACAAATAAAATAGATAAGAAAGCATAGGGTATAAAGGTTTTTTAACTCATAAATTGATTTTTTTGAATTAGACTAAGATTTGAATAAATTAATCAAATCGGGTGTTTGTTTAAGTGATTTTTTCTTGATTTAAATGATTTTCCAAGATGAAAAAACCATACCAAAGGCACGGCCATTTACATGTACGTCCTTTAACCAGATGCTTTTTAAATAGAACAAAATAAAGTTTTTGCAAACACAAAGGCATTTGTTAAATGCTCATAAACCAAATGCTCATTAAGGAAAGTCTAATAATTTTTAATACAAACAAATTATTCCTAACACCTCCCTTCTATTCCTCAACTGTAGATGTGTCTTCAATCAAATTAAATAATCTCTCTCTATAATCTTTTGGATTTAGACATGACTTATTTTTACAAATACAAAAGGTATTCCACAAGTACTCAACTTTCTTTTTACAATCATAATCTGTTAATATATCAACAATCCCAATAAAAAAAGGTTTATCACTTGATCTTAAGTCTTTTGAAACCGTGTACGTTTTTTTATTTTTCATATTAAACAATTCAAAATGGGAATCTTTTCGTGTTCCGGGATAGTAAACCATCAATGAATAACCCATTATATTTTGATTCTCAAGAAAAATCATATCTTTGCGTATTTGATCCAGTTCTGAATTAGAAATTACTAATTTTCTATTATCTTCGTACCAGTCCATGTCTTTTCTTATGTAATTATTGGTTCCTCTCGCCAATGCCATTCCTTTCAAGTCATAAATTTTATCAATTTTCGTATTCTCGAAAATATTTTTCATAATTAAAACGTTGTGAGTGTGTGTACACTTGGTTTTAATACAACCGAGAGTACAGAAACTTGGATTAATGAGAGTATAACACCCGACTATCCTCAATAAATAAGTAGATGGATTATTTTCAAGATATAAATAGTAAGAATTAATATACTTAAGGAGTGTTTTAAGTTCAGATTCTCGTATTGTTTTAATCACGTACTTGAAATCCCCGGAAAAGAAGAAGACGGAGCCCGAATTTGAATGAATTTTCTTATTAAAAATGTAATTTCCCGAAAGATTCAAATCGCCGATTCCCATTAAATTTCTTAATTTAGAAATTATTTTCGGTTTATAACAATTAATTAAGCCATTTTCATAAACATACTGATTCATTTCACTACTTAGCATTTTCAAATAGCAGTCTTTTCTCTCAACTGCATCCAACATTTTGAGAATTGATCGAATTTCTTGATGGTTCATTTTGTTTGTTTATTGATTTTTGAATTTGAGGACGTAAATAAAAGAAGATAGATTAATTAAAAAAAGGAATAAAGTAGTTTAAAGGAAGATAGATTAATTAAAATATAAATTTAAAGTTTACAATTATAATTTTTATAATTAAAAATCTCTTTATTGAATTGAACTAATTTCAGATTTCTTAATAATTGCAATACTTGGCTTAACTCTTACAACAGGCATAATCGTCTTTTTAAATTGTTCAACACCACTCTCCATGGCTTCTTTGGCTGTTTTATAAATAGTAAGTCGACTTACATAAGTTTTAATTCTCTCTACGTTTAAATCAAAAGATTCTTGGTTCATATTTCTTCTTCTATTATCCACAGAAATTCCGATGGTCCTAGCGTAATTGTAATCAAGTCCAGCAGCCTGACATTCTTCAGGTGTGAAACCACGGCCTAATCTTTGCTTAGTGTTGTATCTAACAGTAGGGCATCTGACAATAGGTCTAAGTTTTTCAGTAGGGCGAGGATAAACTTGTTTGGCTTTTACTACTCTGGTATGGGCCCTTCTTTCGGCTCTAATCTTCTGGTTGTGCCATTCCTTAACTCTTTTCATAGTATTTCTATGATTTTTTGGTACGGCGTTGTTGTTTCTCATTGGGGGTAAAAAATTTTAACGGTTAAAAAAAATGAACAAAGGAACTTGAGAACGTGAGAAAAGAGGGAATGTGAATGAATAAATGAACGTGTTTGAAATTCTATTAAAAAATCTAGAAGAGTTTTTAATAGACCTGGTTTAAAATTGCTAGAGGTCTTGGTTGTTCTTAAATTACTCAACACCTTTTACAGAAATTTTAATTGACAGTAAGAAATAAGTTTTAAATATCATACAATTAATCATTTAGATCGGGGAGTTGATCGAGAGATCAATTATAAAGAAATAAAAGTATGTTTTATTAAACCAATTTTAAAATCTTTTTGATACTTTACTCCAAGATTCTTTAACCTTTCCACACACAACTTTCCTTTACCTTCCTTTACCTCCTTAATTCCCATACACAATTTTCCCTTACACAACTTTCCCCTTTCCGCCCCCGCAGTCTAAAAATTTTTATTTTCCTATCCCCCAATGTCACAAACAAAAAGAAGTGTATGTACCCAGGGAAAGAGAAAGAGCACAACGGTAACTTGTGTATGCTCGGAGAGTGATAAATTCTCTCTTACTGTGGATATGGTCCCCTACAAGATCCACTCTGACAAACTTATGGTTGCTAAAATTAAAGAAATAATTTGTGTTGTTGACCAACAAAACATTGACGGACTGAGTTTCGAGATTACGACGAAGAACAAGGGAGGGGATGTATCTTTGGCTTATGCTGTAAGAATGGCCTTTGCTAAGGCGATCGTATCCTACTACGGAACTTACCACGACGAATGGAAAAAGCAAGAAATTAAGAAGTTGTTAATGGGCTTTGATAGATACTGTTTAGTAGCAGACGTAAGAAGAAAGGAGCCTAAGAAGTACGGAGGACCGGGAGCCAGAGCCAGATACCAGAAGTCTTACCGTTAAAATAAAGATTTATTTGATAAAAATGGATATGTTTGTATAAGAAAGATAAAAATGTTTAATATTTTATGGCAGTGATATGTTTTAATTGAAAATATTCACGGCTCCACGACCAAAAATAAATTACCTCGCTTTATTTTTCAAAGAAGCCCATACGGACCCTTTGAACTCCGACTTAACTGTTAGGGCAAAATTAAGCCACGGTAACACAAATTATATTTAAATTTTGTGGAAAACGTGGCGAGCCAGAACCAATGGCAAGTGATTCGTTTCATAGCATAATTCGTGTTTATTAAAAATAAATTGTAAGGACTTCTCCCTTTGATCTCGTAGCATATTATGTTTGGATCTTAAAAACAATGTACCAATTACGAGTCTTATCGTGAGGATGTCCGCTAATAATTTTAGTCAAGAATCAAGGCGTTTTAAGTTATTTGAAAAAGATCGAAATTTTATAACGGAGTTAATGATTTTCTTATAAATTTCATACCTTTACAGTTCCATTTTTTAACTCTTTGATCTCCTCACTTAAAATCTTAATCAATAAGCACAAAATGAATAATTTGATTTAAGAATCACACGTTATTTTGTAAACGATACGAGTGAAATTCAAGAATCCAAAGGGAGACGTCTTGTTTAACATTTAAGTGGTCTTAAAACATTTATTAATTGGAGTATTCACGTTTTTTTATTGTTAAATGCATGATTTTTGACGTACTGTCGAAAAAATCAAAACGAATATTTTTTCAAAAGAAAATTTTATGAAGGAGACCGCGAGTGAAGCCAAGTCACGGCAATAACGTGACAGGAGAGACAGTCTTTTAAGTTTATTTTTAAATTAAAAATCAATCTTTAAACAAATTTCATCTTTTTTTTATTCTAAAGTAGAACATTTCTAAACCGAACGTTTTCCATTTCAAATATTTTATCTTTAATTCCGTTAATTTTTGATTGATTTGCAATGATAATCACAAATTTTGAAATTTTAATAAACTAAAATGAGATATTTGGTTTAAAAATAGAATTTTGCTGTGTCCCTATGAAATTTACATTTCTTTTTGTCCTGTGTGTTATTTGTTCTGAAGGGGCTAGTGTTTGCACAACAGAAAATGAAATTAATAAAAACCAAAGACCCTCTGATGAAAAAATAGAACAAAAACAAAATGTTGAAGATAAAAATTTGATAGAAATTGTGAGTAAAGTGTGTACCAACTGTACTTTAGGATATAAAAATTATAAAGGAGTATTTTGTGTACTATGTGATACGAGATTAGTTCCAAGGGAGTGAAAAAAGTGAAAGGGCAGGAAAGTAAAAAGAGCAGGTAAAAAAGTAAAAGAGCAGGTTGTTAAGTTCTTTAAAATGGGCTTAGGCTCCTTTACTTACTTGTTTACTTACTTATTTTCTTTTTTAACCCCCCCCCCCTTAGTACATGCCTAACAAAACACAAATCGGAATTATAGGAGACGAAGACACTCTTAACGGGTTTATGATAGCCGGTATCCCTCATGGCCCTAATTTAGTACAGGTCTCTCCCAGTACACACGAGGATGATCTCAAAACCATTTTTTCTACTCTTGTCCGTATGAAAGGCTTGAGTATTCTCTTAGTCAGTGACTTTGTGTCTAAAAAAATCAAAGAAGAAATTGAAAAACACAACTCTAAAGAATTGCCTTTTGTTTTTGTGATACCTTCTCGTAATGAAGGACAAAAGGATGAGGAGTAAACATTGTTACAAATATTAGATGAGGATCGTTATCATTAAATTACTATTTATTTATAGGGATGACCAACAATATTTCATCGTTTAAAATTATTATTTTTTAATTATTTCCCTTTTAAAAACTCCTTTTTTTACATTCCCCTACTAACCAATCCATTCCTTTCTCTAAATTAATCTTTTTTAAACCACTGCATTTTAATTTAAAAATTCTGCTATCAACAAACAAACTTTCTGCATTTTGATTAATTAAATCTACTTTATTTCCTAGAATTAGAATAGGAATATCACTATTTTTAATAATTTCTTTAAGATATTTCTGACTTATTTCTTTATCTAAACTTAAATCATAAACAAAAATAATGCCATCCGCCTTATCAAAATACGAATCCCAGTACTCGCGGAACAAGGACTGGCCTCCAATGTCCAGGACTTGAACTAAGACATCTTTATAATTGTAAAGATTAATTGTATAACCAAAAGTAGGAGATACGTTATCAATTGATTTATTAAAAAGGGAATTAATGATAGTGGTCTTACCGGCATTGTCAAGACCAACAACCACGATTTTAATTTCTTGAGAATTTCTTTTAATTTCTTTGATGATTTTTGAGAAGGTCATAAAAAGAAAGGGGGGGGGGTGTACGAAAGGGGGGGGGGTATACAGAGGGGATGTTGAGGGGGGATGTTAAGGGATAGTGTACAGGGGGTAGTGTATGGTAGAAAGATAAGGGATTTTGAGAGAGTATGGTAGATATAGACTACAGAGGTGTCTCTATATCATTTAAAATAATAATGAACTTCAAAAATACATATTCGCAAACACTACTCTTTCTTAACTTATATCTTATAAACCTCTTTTTATTTTCAATTCGTTTTTCGTTTATGCAAAAAAGCTTAAAAAGAAAATTTTCATTTTATGCATGGACAAAAAGTTAAACGAACTGAAAAATAAAAAAGATCGAGTTGACAATTTGATGATATTGCCAGTGGAGTTAAGGGATTCAGAAGACGTAATAAAGTTAAGTGATGTTTATAAAGATGTCCTAAGGGAAGTAGGAAATAAAAATAATCTTATTCCTCTTTTGAGTGGATTTACGAGTTTGCCAGTTGAAGAAGATTTAGATAAAATCGAAATTTTACTAAAAAATTACAAAAAAGTAGAAGGGGATTTCTTTCCTTCTAAAGTTCAAGTTTGTAGTAAAGAAAATAAAGTTGAAGAGGAGGATATTGGTTTTAGAAGTGCTAATCATAAAGCTATTACTCATAAAAGTAATGAATCTAAGGACAATAAATCAAGTAAAGACAGCAATAAAATGGATGAATCATCAAATGTAGAGACTTATATTTTAGATCGGATTAGAAATGAAATATTAGAAAATGTTAGTAATATTTCATGGGATGACATTGTTGGACTGGGTAATGTGAAAAAAACTATAAATGAAATTGTCCTGTGGCCAATGTTACGCCCTGATCTTTTTACAGGTTTACGAGGGCCTCCTAAAGGTCTTTTACTTTTTGGGCCTCCAGGGACAGGAAAGACGATGATCGGGAAGTGTATTGCAAGCCAATGTAAGGCGACTTTTTTTTCAATTAGTGCTAGTTCTCTTACGAGTAAATGGGTAGGAGAAGGAGAGAAAATGGTAAGAGCTTTATTTTTTTTGGCTAGAAGTATGCAACCTTCTGTAATTTTTATAGATGAAATAGATTCTCTTTTAACTCAAAGGACAGAAAATGAAAATGAAGGGAGTCGAAGGATAAAAACTGAATTTTTGGTTCAATTTGATGGGACCTCAACTTCTAATGATGACCGGATTTTAGTGATTGGAGCCACGAATAGGCCCCAGGAAATTGATGAAGCAGCCAGGAGACGATTAGTAAAAAGGATTTATGTGACACTGCCTTGTGAAGAAGCAAGGAAAGAAATGATATTTAAATTAATGAAAGATTATAAAAATAATTTAAGTGATGAAGATTTAAAAGAAGTGGCTACAATTACAAAAGGGTATTCTGGATCAGATATGTTTAATTTGTGTAGGGAAGCCTCTCTTGAACCACTTCGAGAGATAGAAAATATTTCGAATTTTAAATGTGAACATACTAGGCCTATTGGATTAGAGGACTTTGTAAGGTCCATGAAACAAATTAAGAAAAGTGTGGCTATAAATGAATTAGATCAATATAAAGAATGGAATGAGATCTATGGGTCTTCTTAAAAAATGAGAAAAGTGGGGAATATGGATTATGGTAATGGGGGTTTATGATAATGGATGTTATGATGGGTTTTTATTATAGACATGAAAATGGATACAAAAGGCCTAGTTTATTCTTTTATCTAGTTAATCACTTGCTTTGCCCCCCAATCTATTTTTTTATACCCTTAATTTTAATGCCCACTTTAATCGACTCGGAATGGATTAAAAAAAATATTAAGAAATTTTATAAAAAGAAAGTCGTAATTATCACAGGGGCAGGAATATCAGTGGCTAGTGGAATTCCGGACTTCCGATCTAAAAGTGGGATTTTTGCGGAAATTAAGGAAAAATTTAAAGTTAATGGTTCGGATCTATTTACTTATAAATTTGGGATTAACAAAGAGACAAGGAGGATTTATTTAAAATACATTTGTAAACTTAAAAAATTAGTAGAAGAATGTAAACCAAGTTATACTCATTTATTTTTTAAATATTTTGTAGAGAGATCTAGGAAGTTTAGGGTTTATACTCAAAATATAGATGGATTAGAAATCAAAGGGGGTCTTAAATACCAAGAAGATTCTAAAACTGAATTAGTTCATCTTCATGGGGATTTAAAATTTTTAAAATGCATAAATTGTGGGATTAAGGAAGAATTTAAAGAAGAGTTCATAAATAAAATAGAGAAGGGTTTAGAAATCCAGTGTAAGTCCTGTAAAAGTAAAAGGAAGACTACCCCTACTTACCTTCATACGAATATAATTCATTATTATCAGGATCATCCTTATTCAGAATTAATCTCTAATCGTATTCAAAATGATACTGGTTGTAATTTATTGATAGTAGTAGGGACAAGATTAGACGTATTTGGAGTAGAGAATATGGTGAAATATTTTACTAATAAGAAAATCACGAGTATTTTTATAAACCCAGAACACCCTAAGAAAAAAATTGAAAATTATTTTGAATTTTACTATCCCGGGAAAAGTGATGAATTTTTTGAAAATTTAAAAGAAGAAATTGAGAAATACAGGATTTATAGGAAAGTTAAGAGATTGTCTTTATGCAAAGAAACAGAGAAGGATATTGAATTTAAGAAAAATAAAGAAGATCCCCTTAAACAAAAGAAAAAAGATAATATTAATTCACTTAAAAGATTATCCCTTACTACTCAGGATATTGAATCATCGTTTCTTACTATTGAAAATGATTTATATTCTCCTTGTCCCAAAAAGTACCAAAAGAATGAAGAAGGCTCTTAAGGAATGCAGAAGGGTTTTGAAAAAAAGAGAAGGCTTTTAGAGGCTACTGAGATAGAGAAAGAGACCTCTTAAAGACTAGAGTCCCCTTAAATTATTATCCTTTTATTAATAACAACAATCACAATCAAAAGGACAATCTTCTGTATCTCCTCCTTTTCCTATTTTTAATTCTTCTACTGTGTAAATTGGTAGACCATCAATAAATTTTCTATCTGATTTATTCGTCAAGTATTTTAAATCATCCTCATCCAAATCTTCAGTTTTAGTTTGTTTATACGTGTTTTTCTTATTTTTTTCTATGTCTTTGAAAATGTCGTCTATGTCCATGAGGGGGGTGAAAATTTAAGAATCTTATCAATTCATTAATAGGGCCAAGTAATACATATTTCTATCCCCTATTTGCCAAGCATAAATATGTTTTGCATAAATACTGCTACTCCTACCCCTTTGCATAAACTCACTTTTACTACACCCCTCCCCCCTTACCTCCACATTTTTTTTCTTATTTAAATACATCCCAAATATCCGAATCTGATGATGTCTTCTTTACCCTTTTCTTTTTCATTTTTTTCATTTTTCTTTTAAGTCTTTTTATTTCATTCCTAAAAGTAAAGTACACACTTTCTACTTTACTTTGTCTTCTAAAATCTTAAAACAACATTCATCTAAATTTTCATTCATTTCGTTGATCACCCCAAGGTAATAATTCGTAATTTTATTTTCTTTTTCTTTATAAATTAATTCCCTTTCTTCTTTAAAATCTTCTATTTCTTTTTTACTTATTTCTATTAATTCTATTTCTTCTCCGACTATCCCTAGAGCTATTTTTAGAATACCAGTAGCCGTATTAAAAATTTTATGGATTTTTAGATTTTGTTTTAAAGTAAAAAGTCTACTAATTTCTTCTACGTAATTATCCAATTCTTCTTTAACTTTATAATTGACACTTTCTTCTTTAAAAATGTTTTCTAGGAGATAAATATTGGATCTCATTGAATAATTATCTTTTGATAATCTCGTATTCTCTAAAATACACACATTAACATTATCACTTAGTGTACTAATAATCTTAGTCATATCCTCTTTGTATTTAGAAAACATCTCATTGGTCTTCTCTAATTCAACATTAAGGAAATCATTTTTATGCATTAAATCAGAATTTGTTTGCTTAAGATCACCAACAAACTTCTTTGAATTTTCATGCATTTCTTCTTTTTCTTTTATGCCATTTTTTAGTAAATTAAGATCATTTTCTAATTGATTGATCAAAGAACTTTCCTTTGAAATTCTATCAATAAGTAAAGAACAAATAGAGACAGTAGAGAGATTTTCTAAATTTGTATTAAAATGAAGGGATAAGGGTTGGTTAGTTTTATGGAAGTTAAGTTGGTTAGTCTTATGGGAGTTAAGCTGGTTAGTTTTATGGGAGTTAAGCTGGTTGATATCGGAAGAATTAAGTTGATTGACATCAGGTGATTTTAATTTGCTAATATCACTGGGAGAATTAAGTTTATTAATAGGAGATGATTTTAGTTGATTTATAGGAGATGAATCTGGTGGGTCAATTGTAAATGGGCTTGGTTTATTTGTATCATTTTGTTGATTTTTTAAACTATCAATATTTCTAGATCTATTAACAACACTGTTATTATTTTTAAATTTATTACCCATGGGTCTTTTAGGACTTCTCGGTCTATTCTTAGGGCTACTTATCAGATGATTACTTAGTTTACT
>KB909294.1:0-12951 GCA_000383075.1 Nosema bombycis CQ1 | reverse complement strand
TTTCTTCTTTTTCTTTTATGCTATTTTTTAGTAAATAAAGATCATTTTCTAATTTATTGATCATTGAACTTTCTTTTGAAATTCTATCAACAAGTAGAGAACAAATAGAGACAGTAGAGAGATTCCCTAAATTTGTATTGAAATCAGGAAGGGAAAAGGGTTGGTTAGTCTTATGGGAGTTAAGTTGGATAGTCTTATAAGAGTTAAGCTGGTTGATATCGGGGAAATGAAGTTGGTTAGTCTTTTGGGAATTAAGTAAGTTTAAATGAGATATGGATTTATTGACATCAGGTGATTTTAATTTGCTAATATCACTGGGAGAATTAAGTTGGTTAATAGGAGATGATTTTAGTTGGTTAATAGGAGAAGAATCTGGTGGGTCAATTGTAAATGGGCTTGATTTTTTTGTATCATTTTGTTGACTTTTTAAACCACCAATGTTTCTAGATCCATCATCAACCCCGTCATTATTTTTAATTCTATTACCTATGGGTCTTTTAGGACTTCTTAATCTATTCTTAAGGCTACTTATCTGATAATTACTTAATTTACTCTCCGGACTAGGTGGTTCTTTATCTTTTTGAGGGGTTGTCAGTGTTTTTAATCTTTTAAGATACGAGACATTTGGTAAATCCCTTACTTCTCGATCTTGTTCTTCAATCCTTTCGATTTCCCTTGAGTAAATTAAACTCTCTTCTTGAACATCACCTGATGATCCATCTTCTAAAATTTTACTTAATTGTTCATAAACATCCCCCTTCTCTTCTTCTTTCTTCCTTTTAAAGATCTGTATCTTCTTGGGTTTTACTGGAGTCGAGAATAGAAACTTACTATTTTTTTCTTCATTCATGCATAATTTTTTTCTTGTGTATTTAAGCTTTTTTGCATAAATGGAAAACAAACAAATTGAAAGTGATTTAAAAATGATTTAACAATGAATATAAGAAGAAGAAAAAAAAAAAGTAAATAAGGTTTTATTCTAAAGATCATAAAATGCACTAAATTAATATTTTACAAACACATTAATAGATAGATTTCATTTTATTTATGTCGGGTGTTTCAATTCTAATTCTACTTTAATATTCATCGCCATAAGTTCCGCACAAAGATATTTAAAGACAAAAGGAAGTTCAACAGTAGTAAAAACTTTTCCTCCACAAGTGCATTTGTTTCTCATGGTAAACAAAATACTTTTACAAGAAGTACAGTATGTAAAAATATGATGATCACTACATTTGATTAAACGGTCATTGAGAAGATAAGAAGTTCCGTGGGCTATTAAAGCATCCCTTTCCATCTCTCCAAACCTAACCCCTCCTAATTTCTTCCTACCTCCTACTGGTTGTCTTGTAGTGGATATTACAGCTCCTGTAGACCTCACTTGAAATTTATCATTGACCATGTGTCTAAGTCTCTGATAAAAGACGACTCCAATAAAAATATCTGTCATAAATTCATTACCAGTCACACCACTGTACATGGGTTCATTACCATAATAATTAAAACCATTCTTAATTAAATCTTCTCCTATTGAATTTACTTTTGTGTCACTACTCGGTATATTACCATTTTTACGCTCTTCAAAGGCCGTGGCATCCTGAAATTCCCCCACACAAGCTCCTACTTTGCCCGCCATACTTTCAATCAACATTCCGATCGTCATACGACTTGGGAAAGCATGAGGATTAATAATGATATCAGGTACAATACCCCCTTCTGTAAAAGGCATATCGATTGTAGGCCAGTGCATAGAACAGACACCTTTTTGTCCATGACGGGAACAGAACTTATCTCCTATATTCGGGTTTCTAGATATTCTGAATTTGATATTAGCACAGACATTGTATTCACCTTTAAAAATGTCAACTGTATCCACTACGTATCCCTCATAATTCCCGGAATTTACTGTATATTCTTTTCCTGTAAGATCTGTGTAAGTGTAAAGAATGTCAGTTTTCTTTAATTTATGACCAATGTTAGGCAAGTACGAGAAGATTGCATCTCTAGGGAGTTCAATTTTGTCCGTTTTGTAGACGTATCCACAAAATAAACCTCTTTCCATACTTCCCTTGTTTATGACCATAGCATCTTCCATGTCGTACGCTGTGTAAGATAAGACAGCAACGATACAATTAATTCCCAAGGGGTAGTCTTGGAGTACCGAATAATTTCTATTTTTAACTATTGGGTGTTGAGTGTAATTAATTGTGTATAACTTAGTGTCTGTTCTAGTACTTAAATTATGAGCTGGTATTCCCATGCTCTGTTTTGCCATTTGACATTGGTACATACTACGAGGACTTTGATTGTATTCAGAGAAAGGCGTAAGACTAGCGACTAAACTAAATAGATTTTGATTATCAATTTCTTCATATTCGAAAGGTGTAATACCAGGAGAAGGCGTATTGTTCTCTTGGATAGGTGTATGACTAATTTTATCTTTGTCTTGACCAACTGCGTATTTCTCCTGATTTTTTAAATTTATGTTAAGAAAAACTTGCTCCATAATTCCAATCCAATCAACAATTTTACTCGATTTATGAAAAACAGGCCTAGTAAATCGACCTATTCCATTGTGTACACTCAAGATCCCAAACTGCTTATCCTGGTTATTAAAAACAACTTCAAAGCGAGAATTATTTTTTCTTCGGTATTCGCGTAATTTCTCAATGAGTAGATCAGGCGACTCCGTGTGACCTAAAAGACGTCCATCTAAAAAAACAGGGACACCACAGGACGCGCTTCGCATAACCGGAACAACGCCATTTTCATAAAAAACGTCGAGACTTAGAGAATCGGGGCTGGCCACAAGTTCAACGCTTGTCGTAAGATGAGTCAAAAGACCACAGGGAGTACCATCAGGTGTGTGAATAGGACACATAAACCCCCAGCTCTCTGGTCTTAATTTACGGACAGTTGTAGTTCTCACCTGTTGAAAGAAGGTTCCTCTGTTTACACTTCTAAAGTGGGAAATATAACGGTAGTAGTTGATTTTCTCGGCAAGAATCACAAAACCGGCATTTTGGAGTAAATCGGACGTGTGATTGTGGGTGACATTTCCTGAAGACAAAAATGTGTGAAATCCTCTAGCAAAAGTTTTATAATCGGCTGTTTTAAAAGTATACACAATTTTTTCTTTCTTAGTCATGTAATCAATTTCAGTCTCTGAGTCTATTTTTCTCTTTTTTTCTAATTCCGTTTTTATTAGCTTCTGGTAAACGCCATTAAAATTCTTTTTAAAGTCTTCAATTCGGTCCTTGAAAATACTGGCAAATAATTGAGTTTCAGTGAGTAACTCGTGGGACGAAGGAGAATCAGGATCATCGGGTACTATTTCTCCCCTTATAAACGCGTATAACTTTTTTAAACTTATTAGAAGGAAATTAAACTTGTCTTGATTATCTTCTAAGTGTGGAAGTATATTCGTATCAATGAGATTTGTACCTGCCTCAAAGAACGTTGTCCCTCCTGTGAGGTATCTAAAACGGGATCCAATGTATTCGACGCATTCTTTCCTAGAAAAAACATTCAATTCTCCAGTTTTCCTAAGTGCCGTAGTTAAAAATGGATCGTTATCCAAAAGAGTGTACAGTTCTAAATCGGTTGTATTAACCAAAGCCTTTAAGACAACAACCAAAGGAATGTGAAATTCTTTAACTCGTTGAAAAAGTTTGAGATAAACATTTCCGTCAGTTGAGTAAAGTAAATAATTCATGTGACCCAATTCATCATCTCCTAAGCTTCGTATGCTTATCAATTTTTCAGAATAAATTTTATTGTGCTGGGTACGGATAAGAGCAAATGGGTAATTTCTCTTTGGCATAATATGGAAACGTACAAGTTTATCAAGACCGTTAATTATAAAAAAGCCACCTGGTTCTTGTTCATCTTCGCCATATTTCGCTAAATTGGTCATATGATTCAAATTGCAATACATCGACTTGACCATGATCGGAAATCCGTGTATTTCTTTGGTTTCCGACTTGATGAGATCATCCCCATAGTAAAGTGAGACCTTAAGATAAATCTTTCCTTTGTAAGATTCATTTGTTAAACGGCATTCTCTGGGGAATAATTTTCCTTTGGAATCTTCAAACGGTAGAGAAGGGGGTTCTACTCTGAATTCATCTATTTCTAATCTAAAGTCATCGATAAACAGAGGTTTGGTTTTCTCGACGATTCTTTTGAAAATATTTCGCTTAAAAAGAGCTTCGTATGCTTCAACGTGCGGCTTAACCAAATCATCGAGTTTCATGGGGTAATAAAAATCTCAATTTTTCTTTTAATTTTAAATTGACGTGGTTTGATTTTAAAAACGTTTTTTACGGGTAAATTATTTTCATTTTCGTCATACGCCCCGTTCTTATCAATTTAATTCATTTTCATATAAAAATTAAAAAATCAACCATCCTTAATGAGCAGATTATTTTTAGTAGAATTCGAGAACCAAGATGGTAAAGTGGTATCAGACAGGATGCAAGTCCCGGGATCTATAACTAGCGAACAATTAAAGAGTTTGGTAGATACCACTCTCTCGCTTTATGTCGAAGGTAGTCCGATATTGGATACATTAGAGAAGACAGTAGAAGGCTTGAGTATAAACACGGACGAAGAAGTTATTAAAATTCGAATGAACAAGGAAGAACCCGCCACACAAGCTGCCACTTTCTGCTCATCTGCATATTCCGGACATGAAGGACCAGTTTTGTGCATAAGATACCAAGGCAATACACTCGTTACTGGCGGATCAGACTGTACAGTTCGTTTTTGGGATATTCGCACAAAGACTCAGAAAATGATCCAAAAGAAACACAGTCATTGGGTCCAATGTGTTGAAATTTCACCGTGTGGTGAATTTGTTGTATCTGGTTCTGTTGACGGAAGTGTTAAGATGTTTGATTCTAATGGAGAATTTATCCGGAGTTTTATTGGTCATAAAGATGCAGTTGTGTCAATTAAAATAATCAGAAATATTGTTATCACAGGATCGCGTGATAAAAGCGTTAAGATTTGCGATTTGGAGGGAAATTGCATTTTTGCGTATACACACAGTAAGGCCGTTACGTGCCTTACCACAGGAGAAGATTTCATAGCCTCAGGCTCAAGAGACGGAAAGATAAAAGTTTACATTGAATCCAAAAAGACTCTTCTAGAACTTAATGGTCATTCCGAGGGAATTAATTGCCTTTCATCAAGTGGTGTATACTTAGCTTCTGGTTCGGACGACGGATCAATTGTTATTTGGAAAGATTTTCAAGTTCATAAAAGGCTTAAACACGAAAGAGAAGTCTTATCCTTGTCATTTGCCCCGAATTTGGTTTACCTCGCGTCTGGTTCTTTTGATAAGTCAGTAAGGATTTGGTCAGTAGAGACCGGGAAGTTAATTACAAAATATTTTCACGTTGATTTTGTCTACAAAGTTTTGTTTTTGAATGATCTCGTAATTTCTTGTTCCCGAGACAAGACTGTGAAATTATTTAAAGTCACGAAGAAGAAGATTGTTAGTGATTTAGTTTGTGATGATGAGGTTTATTGTTTTGATTATGCGAACAACCAACTTGTTTGTGGAAGTAAAAGCAACAAAGTCTATTTTTTTAAGTAAAGTTAATTTATAGAAAGGTTGTTTGTTTGTTTTTTTTGGGCCTGTGTGTTTTGTTACCCACCTTTTGTTAATCTAATGGCCCTTTTCGTAATAACCAGTTAACAAACCGCCTAAAAATCCCTTTTTTATTTTCGCCTCTTAAAAAATCTTCGTACTTTTTAACCGCCTCATAAGAGTAGCCCATTTTTTTGATATACTCATCAGAAATAGAAGACGGTCTTTTGAAAGACTGGATTTTTAAATATTTAAAAGGTTTATACTCAACCTGACACTTATTCAAACTCATAACATCCTTTACTTGTCTATTAAAAGGATATAATCTTTCTTCTGGACTCAATTTTTTTCCGTTTAATGTGCCGCCATACGAATCTTTAAGGCTTTTAATTTGTTTTTGGTGCCAAATGTAATCGATAAACGAGTGGTGATGCCAGAAAACCGGGTCATTTGTACTAAACATCTCAGCCATGTCACCTTTTAAATTCATATGAACCAAACCGTGTGGTACGAGTTCAAGTACGTCCCTAAATTTGTCATAATTTACATTCGCATTCATTAATTTATCCATATTCCTCTTATTATAAACGGGCTCAATATCTTCCTTTGTTCTTTCTAAACAGTGTTTGGTAGGAAAATCTACGAGATAACATTCTTCTATTCCCCAGTGATCCATATCGAAAATGATCGACTTAGACGGGTCATCCGCGTCAATAGTCCAGTCCCAGTACGGGATTCCTAAAGTCGGGTCTTTAGTGAGCATTTGAAGAATAGATTCTACATGAAGTAATAGCATTCTATGCCAAGGAAGAAATCGTCCATTTTTATGAGCATAAATATCTACGTCCTGGTGAATCTTAGAAATATCAGCAAGATAACCTTTGGCCTTAAATAAATCGAAAGCGTCTTTGTATTTTTTCCATTCATCTTTTGTCATATCTCGGATTTCTTTTCTTATCGTTTTTTCCATGACAACAATACATAAAAGTAACAACAAAATGTTCATGCATTATTATTTTTTGGTGTTTTTAAGCTTTTTTGCATAAACGGAATTAAGTTTACTATTATGCAAGCAAACAAACAAAAACTTTATTTAAACAAACAAATTAAACACGAACAAACGTTATCTAAATACAACCCAATTTCTTGCCTCACAAACAAACTTTATTTTTCTTTTTCATTTTTTAAGCCCATGAATCTTCTCAACAAAATCGATCCACCAATAGACTACCACGGTCAAGAACTAGCTAAAAAATTGTTTTACTTGATAATCTACTTGGGTTATGCCATTTCTCTAGGTGTTGGAATAATTAAGTCCGATCTTAAATACACTTTGTTCGCTGGAATCCTCACAGTAGCCATTTGCTTTGTAATAATTACGCCATCCTGGAGATTTTACCGTAAAAATCCTTTGAAATTTGTAAAAGTAAAGAACGAATAATGAAGTTTATTAAAACAATTAAATTTTATTTCTTCTATTGAACAAATATCTTAATTTAACTTTACTTTATTTTATAATTTCTATAAATAGAAATTATTTATGCATAGACATGGAAAGAAACACAATTTCCATTGATAAATATTTATCTCCTTTCGTGCTTAACTCTGACGAACTCTTTGAAATTGAAAGTTTATGCCAAACAAGTTTCGTGTACCAGGAAAGTGCCATTCCCCCTTCTCTTGATACTACGATCCGGGTCACGAAAGGCAAAACCCTGTACAAACCACAAAAGACAAGGGGCCACGGAGAGAATAGGGAAGGCTACTGTGAAGAATGTAAAGAATGGTTTAGACTTAAAACAAGTAGTTACTGGTATCACATGAACTACAAACACGGGATAAATTCACACGGTGTACGGTATCCAGAACCTGAAGTCCGGGTCTTGAACTGTAAAATCGAAGGGTATTGCCAAGCCTGTGACAAATGGGTCGTGATCGGGAACAAAAGCAATGTAAAATCGATTAAATTTGGATGGTACAAACACTGGCAAAAGACACACGGGAATAATATGACGATTTAAATTATTAAAAATGTTGTTTATTAAAAAATTGTAGGGGGCTATTTACTTAATTTAACACATTCGTTATCCTTTTTTTTGCCTCACTGTATTAAACCGCCTTATTTCAATTTCTTCTGCCCCATTTCCCCGTTCATTAACCCCTTCCTTTCATTTTCTAAATTTTTAATATTTTTTTTTAGTCCTCCAAATGCCACAAGTAAAATTGGAACTATCAAATTTTTTAGCCAGAAAAGACAAATTACTAAAAGCAGCCGGTCATCCTCTAGTTTTGATCTTAGGAAACTCTTCAGATTTTGAGAAAATGACTATCACTTCATCTCTCTTTTCTTATCTCTTTGGTTACGAATTCCCGAACACTATCATAATCCTCGACAGTAAAACCAAAATTTTTACAGGCAAAAAGAAGTCAGAGATCCTTTCGAGTGTGCCTGATTGTGAGACATTTATTTTAAACAAGGACATGAGTAATTTAGATGAGATGATCAAAATTATATCAATGCAATATTCGAAATTAGCAGTAGTTGGAGACCTTAGTGCAGGAGGAGAATTATCTAAAAAGGTCTTGGCTGACATGATGACAGTTGATGCTTACACGAACATTTTGAATATTTTTGCCGTAAAAGAGGCGGATGAGGTTGAAAATTGTAAAAAGGCAGGTCTAGTGGTGTCCCATCTCATTCAAAATGGTACGGAACTTATTAAAGACGGAAAATTGGATATTGCGGCTATTGAAGACATGTTATGTAAAGATATAGATGGTCTTAATAATGATAATATAGAATTTGCGTATCCTCCTGAAATAATTAATTATTCTTTTAAGATCGGGATTAAGTACTGCGGTTATTGTGCTGAAGGAAGTAGAACTGTTTTCTCTGATTTAAACATCCTTTACAATGCTCAGAAGTACATTTTGGGGTTAATTAAACCGGGAAGCAGTTCAAAAATGATTTACAACAAATGCCAAGAATATTTTAAAAATAACGATCTTGCTATTCACAAAGACTTTCTCTACACCGCAGGTCTAATGACTAAAGAGAAAAGTTTTGAAGAAGGTTTTACAGTTCAAAATGGTGTGGTTTTTGTTGTTTCTCTTAAAAGTTCGCCAGAGATTGATACTGGAATGGCTTTAACCAACACTTTTGTTCTTCAAGACAGGCCTATTTTCCTCACACCCGAAGACAAATCAGAAGATTTTTTGGATAACAGGCCTCGATTTCGTGACAAAAAGAAAGAACACGAGTTAGACATTAGGCGAAAAGAGCACCAGAAAGAACTTTTTGATAAATTGATTGCTGAACAACTTGCTTTCTACAAAAACAAAGGCAAGAAACAAGAAGGTTCTGATGAAGGAGAAAATACAAGGCCATATCTTAAAGAGAGCCAAATTCCTAGGAAAGGTGGTGTGGTTGTAGACCACAAGGCCCAGGCTGTTGTTATTCCAATTGGCGAGTATGCCGTCCCTTTCCACGTCTCGTTAATTAAAAGTGCTGTTGTTGTAAGCGAAAACATTTTAAAAATCAATTTTGGAGTTGAAAAGAAAACGGTTAAACCAACAGAAACTGAGAATCAAAAACTTTCTCTCATAAAAACCATTAACATTACGACAGGAGAGGCCCGCTTTTTAAATGATCAGATTCAAGAATTAAAAATTAATTACAGCGCTAGTTCGGACAAAGATCTTGTAAAACAAGACAAACTCATTGAAAAACCTAAGAAAGTGTCTTTAGAAGGCGTTTTTCTTAGGACGGACGTTAAGACGACCCAAAGAAAAAAGAAAACAGGCTCTTTGGAACTTCATGAAAACGGGTTCAGATTTTCAGAAGATAAAATCGATATTCTTTTTTCAAATGTGAGACACGCTTACTTTATCCGCGGAAACATTCAGGACAAAACAATTTTACATTTTAATTTGTGGTCGCCTATTTTAGTGAACAACAAAAAAACTAAGAACATTCAACTTTATCAAGAGGCAGGTACAAATATAACGTACAATACTCAAAGAAGGGGAGATGAACAAATGGAGTACATCATTGAGAAAGAAGAGGAAGAACGCCAGAGGAGACTTAACAGGGATTTTGAGGTTTTTGTTAACCTCATTGAATCTGAGACATCTTTAAAAGTCCAGGTTCCTAAGGACGGGTTTACCGGAGTTCATGCAAGAGAAGCCGTTATTTTCCAACAGACGCACGAGAGTATTGTCAGTTTGTTTGAGCAGCCTTTTTTTGTCCTTTCTCTTGATGACGTGGAGATTGTAAATTTTGAGCGTGTTGTCTACAACGTGAAGACAGCCGATGTGGTTTTCGTTCTGAAAGATAAAACACTTCCGCCCGCAAAGATCCTTAGTATCGAGACTTCTTACATGTCTAAACTTAAAGATTATTTGGATTCTAACAATATTGTTTATATGGAGACCGTCTTTAACATCCAGTGGAAAGCCGTTTTAAATGAAATACTTCAGGATCCTATTTCTTTTTATGAGAGTGGCGGCTGGGCCGAGTTGATGACCGAAGACACGGCCGAGGATGATAAGGCTGAAGAAGAGTCTGAGATTGAGGAATCTGAGGAGGAAGAAATCGAGACATCTGAAGAAGAGAGTTCTGATAACACGACTTTTGATAACTCAGACGATGTTGTTTCTGATTCAGTTGATAGCAGTGACGATGAAGATGATGATTCGGATACTGAAAGTTCTGAGGAGCAAACAAAGAGAAGAAGGAGATGATTAAATATTTATGCTAAAAAAAGTTTATTTGTGTATTTTATTAAAGAAAGGGTGTGTAAAAAAAAGTTTAGAAGCATTTTAAAAAGTGCGTTTAAATTGATATTTTTAATCTGAGGTGATCAAATTGGTTCTTAGTAAGACCCCTTGCCATGTTTTTTGTGTTTCATAGACCCCCTACTTATTAAGTTTTACAAACGTAGAGCCCCTTTTTATGGAATCGAACTTTTCTTTCGTGACGTAAACACCTTCCGGGCTATCATAACCCCCTAAGGTTCTATATATGGACCACTTAATGAACCTATGTTCTAAATCTTATTTAAAAATTACCTTTTGTTGCTTTTTTTCTAACCCTCAATGTACCCACTTACACTCGTCCGACTTAGCAGAAATAAATACATTTCTTTGGAGTTAAAAAACAACAAAAAGGCACGCGGATATTTGAAAAAATGCGATTTGTACATGAATTTACACTTTTCAAATTTAACAGTCGAAGATGAAGATAGTTCAGTGTTTTATAGAGAGTGTTTATTGAGAGGAACGTCAATCAAGACAGTTAATGTTGATCATTCTTTGTTGTACATGCAAAATGAGAAATAAAATGTTTTTAAAGTTAAATTAAATGTTTTCAGGGTTGAATAAAAGTTTAACTGCTCTGAAAAAATTCTGCCCTCTAATAGAAAACAGGGAGTAAAAATAGATTTTTGTTTAAATCTATGCCTAAGTTTAAACTTGATGGAATTTTGTCAGAGCGCTAAAGTTTTGATGTAAATTTCTTAAATGTAAATACTCTGATTTTACATTTTTAAAGTATTAGAACGTTTTTAATTAACTAGGCTAAATAAATTTTAAACGTGTATTTATTTGATTTAAAAAATTGTTTGTTCGATCTAATTTTAATTTGATAATTTTTTAATTAAAAAATAATTTTTAAAAGAATCGTAAACCAGGGAATTTCGTAAAAGAACCAGAAACTAAAGAAGAGGATAGAAAGGAAAGTTAAACCGAACTTTGCTTTTTTTCCAGGATATTGTCCTGGGGACGGTGTTATTAATTCAAGCTAAAGCCATAACAAAAGAACTTTCAATAAAAAAACTGTCACAAAGACTGAAAATCTGGATATTCCTTGACAAGCCAAAGTTCGTAAAAAGTCCTCTTAAAACCATTCCGATCGGTGTAGCAAGAGAAAATATAAAAATGAAAATAAATGTCGTTATTTTTTTGTAATTAAGTTTTTTTGTGGCCTGTTTTAAACGGCAGAATTCAATCAATTTGTAAAGATAGATGATCATGTTATACCAACTAAAATACTTTTTCACATTAAACCCCAATCCCGTATTAAACCCATGAAAAAAAGTAAAAGTTAAATAGATCATATCTGAATAACTATTATTAAATCCTGTTTTTCTTCTCATAAAATTACAACAGCCTACTTTATTATTTGAAAAACGAGAAAGGGGCATTTTTTTTAGAGAATACCGCCCAATTGAAAAACTGACAACTTCATACGCTTTGTTTCTTTTATTGCAGCATTTACTAAAACACATATAAACTAAACTCACTAATAGCAACACAGTCCCCAAAAATAAAATTGGCGAAGCTATCGAAAGAAGAAATTCTAAATCAAAAACTGCCTCAAAGAGATTCTTGAAAAATAAAACGATAAAGAGACCAGATACAATTGAGCTAATAATTTCAGTTGACTTTGAGAGGGATTGAAAAATGTTGAATTTATCACCGCAGCAACATAAAATTATATTTAGAAGATTAGGGAAAAATAAAGAAACAACACTCACCACGATAACTCTGATAACTTCCATGTTATTAAAACGATTCCAAATTTGAAACCCTGATATCGAATCACTAAAGCCATTTGATATTAATTTCATTTGGGCCTTAAATTTTTTTTTTAATATTAAAAATTATAAAAAATATTTAAAAATTTTGTGATTATCGAAACATTCAAAGATCGTTGTTCAAAATGCTGAAATTAAACGGTTGTATATGGTTAATGATATATATTAATTTTAGTTATCACACGACACGTCATTTCTAATGAGATAAAAAATTAGATGTGTGGAAAATGCAGTTTTTGTATTTTTCAACAAGGCAGACAATTTGAATAATTTTCTTTGACTTCAGGAGAACAGAAGTTATAAAAAAGCTTTCGAGGTTGAGTGAACTGATTGTAAAAAAAAGATCAGATAATACGGACTTTGCTGCAACAAAATAAGGAACAAAGTTTGTAGCTTTTAATTAAATATTAATCTTGTATAAATTATCAAATTTTTGTCCTATCGAGATATTTGTGGTTTTGAGTTTTGTTAAGTCGTTAAATGTTAGTATTTAAATTTTGTAGGTGATATTGCTTCAAGCTACTCATTTAGAAAACAAATTAATTAAAATATTTAATATAAAAAATTGTTAAACGAGTTATAATTATTTTTTTTCGCTTAAATTTTATATTTAAACCTTACAATAAAGCTTTTCTTTAAAGAAAAATCAAAAAAAAATTAAATTGATTTTATTTTTAGAAATTAAAACACGCATTGTGAATGATATAAAAGATTTGAAATTGTTTAAAAAGTATAAAGAATTAAAATATTTGTATTATT
>KB909292.1:0-12643 GCA_000383075.1 Nosema bombycis CQ1 | reverse complement strand
GATCCCGGGAGATAGGAATAGAAGAACTTGAGGTGATGTTAAATAAAGGTAGGGGGGTATGTAAGGGGGGGGGGGGGGGTAGATTAAGTAAGGTGGATTTATAAAGGTGGATTAAGGGGGTTATAATATATAAATAGCATAAGATAACAAAGGTAGTTGATATCCTTATGATAACCCCCCTTTTCCTTTTACCTTCGTGATACACTCCTTCTCTTTTTCTTTGGTTGTGGTTTATTGAGATTTTTCTCTTTTAAAATTTCATCATTTGCCTTTTTTTGTGATTTTTGAATTGGAATGCTTTGGGGTACGTTCTGGGTGTCCGTGATTTGAACCAGATCTTGATCCTGTTTATGTTGAACGTGTTTGTCTTGAGTTGTATCATGTCCATGTTGACCATATTTATCTTGGTTCGTATTTTGAACCTGTTTATCTTGACTTTGTTTTTCCTTATTCTTCGTTTCTACTTTAACCCTTTTCCTATCCGATCTTAGACTTACCTTTTTTTGTCCCTTATCCCCCTTCTTTTCACCTTCTTCATACTTCCCTATAGTATCTAATATCCTCATAGTCTGTTTAAATACACTCGTATCTGATTCATTAAGAGTATCTTCATTATTCTTTTTTTGTTCTGATATTTCTAGGATTCCTATTAAAGATCTCCTTAAAAGTAAACTATCTTCTAAAACTTCATTAATACTTCTAATTTGATTATCAACTTGATCTATTAATTTATTGTACTTCCTGGTTCTGTAATACCTTTCTTTAATACTTTCTTTTAACATTTCTGAGTGGATGTCTGTGAGTCTAGAGATTTCTTCTAGGAGTTCTGTGTTTCTCTTTGCTAATTCTCGATTTTTTCTGTCCATGGATTTTGCATAAAAATAAATGAATTTAACTTTGAAATGCATAAACAAAAGGAAGTGAGGTTAAAATATATTCTTGTTGTTAAATAAATCTCATTAACTGTTGACTTAAAATATTACCATAACAATAAATGAATTACAATAATTTATTCATCCCCCATTTTTAATATGAAAAACAATCAAATTTCATTTAGTGACTGGTACAAATCAAATTCATCACCTTTAGGTCTATTCAGTACATCCAAAAGATCTTATACTCCTTCTATTTCTCATAATTTAAAAGTCCCTCGTTCTTCAGAGATCCCAACTTATCAACAATTTCTAGAAATCCATAAACTTTTTCTCGAGTACGTCCCGAATTCAAATGATCCAAATGCGTTTATGCAAATTTTATTTAAAATCGAACTCACAGGAGCCAAAGTTTTTATTGATAAAAAGGAATTTATAATTGTAGAAGAAAGAAAGAACAGTATTAAAACAATATCAGAAGATGGGAGGTTAAGGACGCACATTAAAGGAGGTCTTAAGATGATTTTTGAGCATAATAAAGTTAAGTATTGTATTTTAGGGAAGCATTTGAAATTGAATCGATTTTTTAAGAAGTAATATATGAAAAGGGTAGTGTGTTAAGGTTAAGGTAGGTCTTTTAATATTAAGGTAAGTCTTTTAATATTAAATTTTTTATAATCTCTAACCTTCTTGTTCTCTATTCCACTTTTAAATAAAATGTTTATTTATTTTCTCTATTTAAACACCCCCAAAAAAAATGGGTCAAAACTACAGTTCACCAAACGACATTGAAGATTCTGCCACGATTAATCTTAAGAGAAGAAAGAGAGTTAAAGATAACAAAAATGCTTTTAAACCACCAACAGTTTATGCTCATTGCAAATGTAAACTTAAATTATTGAAATTAGCCAAACAATTGGATTTTTTAAATCTTGAAAATGATCTACTTTCTTTGGCTGAAGGTGATAAACAAGGAGAAAATAATCCGTACAAACAAGTAATGGATCAACTTAGAGGTAATCCCGTCTTCGTAGGGACTTTAGAAGAATTTGTAGATGATAATCATGCTATTGTAAGTACTGGTCTTGGTCCTGAATACTATGTGAGTATAATGTCTTTTGTAGATAAGGATATGTTAGAACCAGGTTGTAATGTCTTACTTAATCATAAAGATAATAGTGTGGTTGGTGTAATAGAAGCTGAGACTGATCCAATGGTTAGTGTAATGAAATTAGAAAAGGCACCCTCTGAAACTTACGCGGATATTGGCGGATTAGAAGCCCAAATCCAGGAAATTAAAGAAAGTGTGGAACTGCCCCTTACGAATCCCGAATTGTATCAGGAGATGGGAATTAAACCCCCTAAGGGCGTAATTTTGTACGGGTTACCCGGTACAGGAAAGACCCTTTTGGCTAAAGCCGTGGCTAATCAAACATCCGCCACTTTTCTTCGTATAGTCGGATCTGAATTAATTCAAAAGTATTTAGGAGATGGCCCAAAATTAGTAAGAGAATTGTTTAGAGTAGCCGAGATGCATGCTCCTTCTATAATTTTTATAGATGAAATTGATGCAGTAGGTCGTAAAAGATATGATGCTTCTAGTGGAGCACAAAGAGAAATCCAAAGAACAATGTTGGAATTATTAAATCAACTTGATGGTTTTGATACTAGAGATGATATTAAAGTTATAATGGCCACGAATAGAATTGAAGTATTAGATTCTGCTCTTATTAGGCCAGGAAGAATTGATAGGAAAATTGAATTTGGGCTTCCTGATGCTGCCACGAAAAAGAAGATTTTCCAAATTCATACGTCTAAAATGACTTTAGAGAAAAATGTTGATATTGATCAATTGGTTACTAGTAAAGAAGATTTAAATGGGGCAGATATTAAGGCAATTTGTACTGAAGCAGGAATGATAGCTCTTAGAGAAAGAAGGAGGTATGTAGGAATGGATGATTTTGTTAAAGCCAGAGAAAAGGTGTTTTATAATAAACAAAATACGTTACCTGCTGGGTTATACTCTTGAATGTTAAATAAAAGGATTTTATTTCTTAAAACGCTTTTGTGTAACTAGGTTACTTAAAAGAAGTAAAGATCTTTAATAGCCTTAAATAGGCTTAAGATTTCAGTATCTTTAATATAAGCCTAACAATCATAAAACAACCATAAACACTCACACTTAATTACAGGGTTTTTACTTTTTATATTCCGTTGTTTGATTTTTTATATTCCGTTGTTTGATTTTTTATATTCCGTTGTTTGATTTTTTATATTCCGTTGTTTGATTTTTTATATTCCGTTGTTTGATTTTCTATATTCCTCTGTTTGATTTTCTATATTCCGTTGTTTGATTTTCTATATTCCTGTGTTTGAATTTCTATATTCTTCTGTTTGAATTTCTATATTCCTCATATAGTTTTTTTCAAAAAATTAACTATTTAAAATATAAAATATATAAAAAAGAAAATTAATTTAATTAAATGTTATATAAAGTCAATTCTCTGCCTTGCCTTTTCAACCCATTCAGACATGTGTTCATAAAAGCCTTCACATTCCGTACTAAAATCGTTTTCAAGCACTTGTACAAGATCATTTTCAATAACAGCAGTTGAGTCATGAATCGAAGTAAATCTTGATTTCATCATTGAAAAAAATTGCTCTATTGGATTCAACTGAGGCGAATAGGGCGGCAAAAATTTATAAGCAATTCCCAGCTCTCTAAGTTTTAATAAAACGATTTCTGAGTGGTGGAATCTGGCATTATCCATTATAAGAATTTTCTGAGGATTGTTTCGGAAGAAGTCTGCTAGTTTATTCTGAATAAATTCTACAAAAAATTCAGAGTTGTACGAACCTCTTCTCATTTCATATGCAATTAAGCCTTCCTTTGAAATGACACACATGCAACTAAGGTTTCGACCTCGGTTTGCTGGAACCGGCTTAATGGCCTTAACTGATTTTGGCGAATATCCGTAATGCTTAGTCAAATGTTTATTTATACCGGTCTCATCCAAAAAAATTAGGTTTTCAAGAGGATACAAAATAATATTAGATGCATAGATAGCACGTTGATTTATCTTATCTTCCGAATTTCTTTCTATAGGTATTCTGGTTAATCTTTTTCTAGTAATCTCTAGCTTTTTAAGTTTTTTGCTTATTGTTGAGATAGAATATTTTCTACCGGTCTTTAATTCTAAATCAACTGAAATGTCCTTTAAAGTAACATCATTGTTACAATCTACAAAGTTTTTAATGATTAATTCCTCTGGATTTAAAGGTCTTGGCATTAAAGTAGCTTGAATCATGCCATTTCTTGTATTTTCTTGCTCATCTGATTCAGGTTCTCTGCTTATTGCTGAGACTGTTTTTGTACAAAGACCGACCATAGTAGAAATTTTTTTAATAGTTAGCGTTTCGTCTTTTAACAATGTATTTACTGTTTTTCGAAGATCTGGTGTAACGGTTTTCCTGATTTTTCTTGGCATTTTTAGGGTTTTTTTTAAAAAAAAAATAAAAGGAAAAACGGAATATAGAAATTCAAACAGAAGAATATAGAAATTCAAACAACGGAATATAGAAAATCAAACACAGGAATATAGAAAATCAAACAGAGGAATATAGAAAATCAAACAGAGGAATATAGAAAATCAAACAGAGGAATATAAAAAATCAAACAACGGAATATAAAAAATCAAACAACGGAATATAAAAAGTAAAAACCCTGTATTAAGATGTATTTTTGCGTTGAATTTATTTCACGTATTTCGTGCGGTCAAAATACGTGTTCATAAATTTCTGTTCTCAATTCTCTTCTGCTCATTAAGAGGTAATTTTTTTTAACAAAAAGACAAAATCGTTTTTCCATCGATATTTAATGTCGGCACATAATATGAATGTATCAGCACCCCTAATAAGCCATCTTATTTCTGTGTTAAAATATAACATCACCACGATCTGATTCCAATTCCTTTGAAACGGGGGTCGACAAAGGTGCGCCGGTCTGACACCGTGCTGTTTTGCAAAAGTTAAGAAAAACCTAGAAAAAAAAATTTAAAAAACAAGTTTTTGGTAAATTAAAACGAAATATGCATTAAAAATCAGCTTTACAAAACAAACTTGCATAAAAGAAAGTGTTTTCCCTTGTAAAATGAATAGCTGTAAACTCGCCGAAATAAATGTTGCCGAAACAAAATAAAAAATGGATTTAGACATTTAAAAACATATTTTAAAGTTTTATGAATATTCGGAATAGGTTCGTGGGCACTTGAGGACCCTTTTGGAAAAAATAGGACCCTATAAATTATTAAAAATTGACAAAAAAAAATAAAAAAGTGAAAAAAAATATAAAATTTAAGGTTCATTTTCAAGATTATTAAAAGCATATTTAAACGTTTATATCTGTCAATATTGTATTCCCAGAGAAATTTTAAAAGGTATACTACATGTAGAGTTTTTTATATCATGTCTTTCACGAAGGAAACGTTTACACTGGAACAAAAAATCTTCGACGCCCTGTGTATGAATACTTCAGCCCCGAGGATCCACAAAATTTTCTGAATGATTAATGGTTTAATGATAAAACTGTGGCATATTAGTGAGTGCCGCATTATATGCCGCCACTGATCCGTAATAATTTTTGTTCCAGGATGAACACTGTCGGTAATCACCAGAGACCGGATAAAACATGGGACCACATATTTTGGTACATTCCTATTATATGCCGACATAAATATTATCTGCCGACATAAAAAAAAATGGTTGAAACAAGGGGGGAGTATTACAATTACGAAAAAAAAATAAACAGTACACTTTTTGTAATAGTAATAAGTTTTCTAAATAAAAAAAGATAAAAAAAAGTTTTTAATTAATTGTGGCGCGCAGGACGCGCCACCATGCCAGACACGCCACCCTGTGCATTCCGCAATTATTACCCCTTTTATTTATTTTTTATTTTTAAAAATTGCCGGGGTCAGGAGTCGAACCTGTCTTGGTCCGAACTGTGTTTTGACTAGCATACCAATATACCAACGGTAGCTAACAGTTTGGTACTGAACAAACATTACATATAAAGGGATTTTTGGACCAAAAAAAGACAGATAAGCCCATTGTGCTTGTTTTAAAAAATAACATTATGAATAAAAAGATACAAAAAGTAGTTTGACAGTCCGTAAATATTGCTTTATCGTCATTTGCACGTCATTTATATTAGTTGAAAATATTTTTGTTCTATTAGAATGGTATTCTTAAAATAGTCACATTAAGAAAGCGATAAATAAGTAAAAAATTTGACAAAAAAGACAAAACAGTATAAAGGGAAACAAATAGAACAACAAAGTTACACAATTTTTGTTTATCTAGAAGAAACCTTATTGCGCATTTAATTTCTGTTTTTTTAATTATAAGCATATAATTTTTTAACAACTGTAAGATTTATAGTTTGTGTACACTGCAAATCCATCTAATAGCCTTGAAAGGTTGTTTATACTTCTTAAAAGTTAGATACAACTTTTTTGAAATAAAATACGAATCTATTAAAAAAATAGTTTTTTGAAAAGTATCATCTTTTTTTCTGTCTGTAACATCTCTAGATCTGTATTTAAAGACGCAAAAAAACTTCTTTAAAATTATTTTTGAAAGGAAGTGGTTAACTTTCCACAGTCTTTTGGTTATAACTTATATTTGCCAAAAGAAAAGGTTAGATATCGTTTATGAAAGGTGTTTGTTTGATTTAAAATGCTTTATTAAAGGGACAGACCATGTTTTGAACTTATTATATGTTTAAGAATGACTTGTAAAATATTTTAAAATTTTAAAAAAATAGGGGCTAAAAAATATTTTTTTTTCTTTTTATAGGTGGCGTGTCTGGCATGGTGGCGCGCTGGGCGCGCCACAATTAATAATAACTTCCCTAATTTTCTCAGTGTAATGTAACACGGTTTTTCTGGTAATATTTAATTCCCAGACAATATCAATAAATGTAGTTTTTTTCAGATATTTGTACATAATTATAAATATATACTTTAAACTTAATTTTAAATTAGAAAAACAAGATCCAAACCTGATCGACTTTAAAGCCGCACATTCTAAAGTACAACGCCATATAAAGCTATAACTTTTGCTTATTTCGAGATTAAACACATTTCTCTTTGTTCAGGACACTTATCGCATTACATTTTATTTTTATTAGCATCATTTTAGCAAAGGTTTGAATTTGCGATTATTGGTCTTAAAAGGCTGTATTATTTATCAAATATTTATTTAAAATCATGTTTTTAATCTCTGCATTTTAAAATATGAGTTCATCTTCCACGATACATTTTCTAGAAATTCTTGACATTAAGGGGGTATCCTAAAAAATTAAGCCTTTTTTGATTTTTAAACCTTTTTAAGGGGTGAGGCCCTTAATACAATTCAAAAAGGTCCTCGAGTACCCACACACCTAAAAGTTTTCAGTTTTTTACTTAAAACTATTTCATAAATGGAAGAGTTTTGTCAAATATATATCCGTGGAGGATTACAACTTGGTAAAATCCGCTTGGCGAAGACTTAAAGGTTCCGTCTATCACAAAATTTTCTATTTTTCCCAAATATCTTTCTTTGAAAGACGAAAATAAGTTAATTATCCTTTCACTGTCTTCAAAAACACTATCATATTGACGTATCCTACTATAAAATACGTTTCCAAATAATTTTTAGTGGTAAATGTTTTATTATTTTTGTCGTAATTCTTAAATCCCCTGGATGGCCTCTTCTGTTCGGTCCTATTCATATTCTGGGGCTTGTTGTTGTTGTTGTTAGAATTGTTTACCATTGTGTTTTTTCGTTTATTTTTTGCTTAAATCAGGGATGAGCAACCCGCGGCCCGCGGGCCGCATGCGGCCCCGAGAGTGTAATTTTTTGGCCCGCGAAGCAAAAAAAAATAATTTATCATTTATTTCTAATCAATTTTCTAACGGACTTGGGAATTAAAACTACATAAGCTCTTAATTTTTGTGTATAGATGATTATTTTGTTTTACTTTATCATGTTTTACCTCATTTTTACTTAAAAATGTATTCATAAATCGTAAAGTGTAAAATAATTAACTTTATCGTGCGGCCCCGTGGAAAATAAATATGCTGAATGCGGCCCCTTGATCAAAAAGGTTGCTCACCCCTGGCTTAAATAGTTTAAATCCCCTTTTTAAAACTAATGTACCAAATCAAGGTTAAAACAAGGTGTGAAACCAATATAAATAAAACACGTTTTGATTATAAGGAACAAATAATATTAACATAATAATGTGGGATACCACACATATCTTAAAAAGACTTCTAATTTATCTCGTTTTAACATATCTGATATACAGTTTGTTCAAAAAAGAATGCAACAAAAATTACCCCAAGAAAAAAACTTTAAAAAACAATAAAAATATTATGTAAAAAAAAGTTTTTTATTTTTGAAACACTTAATGTACTTTTTCGTCTAATGATATAAATAGAGCCCGGACAAAAATCAGGTTTTTTCCATAAAAAATCAGGTTTGAGTATGGTTTTTTTTGCAGGGGTTAAAATTTATTAAATTATTCCGCAAAATCACGTTCAAAAACATAAAAAAAAATATATATAGACTAACAAGCCCGGATTAGACATTTAAATACATTTTTAAGAGTTTCATGAAAAAATAAACACTATTATAAACTCAACTATACATTATATTTCCTTTAAACCTTTATTTTTGCTTAAATTGATTAAAACTAAATCCAATTAACTTTTCGATTGATTCTACCTTTAGACTTCTTCTTTTCTCATTAAAAATATTTTTATAGTATGAAAATGACCTTTCAACAGTAGTTGTTGTTAGTGGAACTTGAGCAAAAACCTGATCATGCATAAAAGAATTAACAGAGCAGAATTTCATAAAAAAATGTAGATCTGGATTTTTTTTTAGTAATTTAGAAAGCTTTTCTTCAAGAAAATCGTCGTTTATCTTATCTATAACAAATTTTAAAATAAGAATCTGTTCTTCGGTCGACAACTTCTCATCCTCTAATTTCTTGATGGATACTGCTATAAATTTATATTTTCTAGCTAATTTAATCTCTTCAACTAACTCATCATCCGTAAACAAACTGTAAAAATCGTATGAGCAACCTTCAGAAAAAGAAATTGCCTTTGCAAAGGATTTGATTTCGGTATAATTGTCTGCTATATAGCAAACAAATTCAATCCATGTTCCCCATCTAGTAATAATAGGGAATTTGGGCATGCAAAGTCCAGTTTCTTCTGCGTACAATTGCTGGTTGTAACGATTTTTTATCAACAGTCTTTTAATTTCTGCACAAATATGGTTTAATTTTAAGCACTTATTTCTAATTTCCTCACAAAGACGATGGAGGAGGTGACACAAACACGTAACATGTTTAATGTTAGGAATCGATTCTTTAATTATCTTGCCAACCTTTACAGCATAAGGGGCTTGATCGGAGATAATCATCCTTACTTTGTCAAATTTGATTTGACCATCATGTAACTTTGTCAAAAAATTTAAAATGGCTTGGTTTATATTTGCTGAATTTGTTTTTTCCAGTTCAATAGTATTAAAAAGAACTGGTCTTTTCCTTTCCTCCTTTGAACATTCACCAGCTAAAAGATTTAAAATATATCTTCCGTTAGCATCTGTTGTCTCGTCAAACATGATAAATATGTTCTTATCCGAGAGATCCATATAAATCTTTTCCATTTCATCAGTGTAGACTTTACTTAGAAGTGTTTTTCTAAACCAAGATTCGGATTTAATCTGCTTTTTAGTATATGTTTCTAGAAAAGGTCGAAAAGTTGGGCTTTCAAGTTTATAAAGAGGTATTTGCGCCTCGCAAAAGGCCTTCAAAAGAGCAACATCAAATTCGGTTGCAATTTCTAATTCTTCGTTTGAAATATTGAATAAATTCCTTTGAAACGAAGGTGATTGTTCGTTCCTCTTATGAACTTTTGTCAACATATGACGTTTTAGAAGCGCAACACCGAATTGAGGATTATAGGGATGACTTGTTGTGCATATTTTACACATTACTATTTTGCCAACTATTGAAAAACATTTGTTTTTTTTTACAAAATTTGTTAATGCAGTAAAATTTTCCAAACTTTTCATGGGGTAAAAAGTATGGTTTTTGAAAAAAAATCAGGCCTGATTTTTTTCCGGGCCCTAGTCATGATACTACACAAATCGAAGTATATATTGATTTCATTTCAATCTCTCGAAACCCAGCTCTTATCCAATGCTTTTTCAAAATAATATCTTTTCTTATTTGATCTGCATATTTATTTGTTTCTTAAACAATATTTTTTCCAAAATGAATCATCAAATTTTTATTTAAAGAATCAAGCCCATTTCTACTTGTTACTAATTAATCTGAAACTTCATTATTTAGACCTGGTATTTTGATGTACTCACTAATACTAAAATTGTCGTCCTGACTTTCCCAAGACCATTGATCCGTTGTATTATATAGATTTAATTTTTGGTGTCTTGATAACCATTAATTTTTTCCCTACGCCTTTTTTGCCAATTTTTTGAAAATCTTTATTGGTTTTGTCTTTTTAATGCGGATAAGAATTTTTAAAATAAACATGTCCTCAAACACTGGGACTTTGTTTGTCTTAAAAAATCCTTTCAGAATATTAACGAACACGTTTTTATCATTAGTATAAATATTTTTATTAAAGGCGCTGTTTTCTGTAGTCATAATACAGTTTGTAAAGTGGAAGTTGGATATCTTTTTGTCATGTCTTAGAAGCCAATGAGGAATGTAAACATAATATTTACTTGCATTTTGAATAAATTAAAATAATTATGGTATGAGTTTATTGTTTTTTGTTGAGTTAATACCTTTTACTTAGTTTTTTTAAAAAAAAGTAAAATGGAAGTTGGATATTTTTACTTTTTTAGGCCAAACAAATTTTCACTCAAAGAAAAATATATCCTCTATTGCAGTGGTTCCCAACCTTTTTAGGTTCGCGCCCCACTTTCGGGATTTTGAAATCGAAAATGCCCCCTTGCCCCTTCAAAAAAAAGAAATCGCCCCCTAACTCACGCAAATATATGAAATGCCGAAGACAAAAGGGACAATTTTAACTGAAAAAAATTCGAAAATGCCCCCCTAAAATTACAAAATGCCCCACTTGGGGCCCTAGGGCCCCCCTTGGGAAACACTGCTCTATTGTATTTTACCCATTAATAATGAATCTAACGGATTTTACAAAAAAAAAGCCTTTATAAAGAAGATTTACCCAGATCAGTATATCAAAAAAAATCTAAGGTAAGGAAGCACAGTTTCAAGAATAATTAAAGAATATGAAAATTGGTAATACTGATAATAAACCACGTTTAGGACCCCAAGAGACTTATAGTAGATCAGTTGTCGACATTATTTTAAAAATTAAAAAAAATAATCCAAAGACTTCGTTAAGAAAGACAGCTTCGGAAATAGAAAAGATCACAGGGGTTAACATTTCTCATACTACTATAAAGAATAAACTTAATGAAAGAAACATTTTTCTAATTCACCAATAAAAAAGCCTCTTTTGTCGGAAAAAAATATAAAGGATAGGATAGAAAAATCAGGTGATTTTATTTGGTTGGAAAAGATGAGTTAAAAACGATTATTTTCTCCGATGAAAGTAAGTTTAACTAAAAATATTAGGATGGAAAGTCGTGTGTATTGAGACCTCCATCAACTGGCCTCAAAATGAAACTTATAGCTCCGACAGTTAAATTTGGAGGTGGTCAGTTATGGTGTGGGGTTGTTTCTCATACTATGGAGTCGGTAAGCTGGTTTTATCGAAGGTAATATGGATGCAGTGGCATATGTCAATATTTTATCCGAAAATCTGACCGAGTCAGCACGTATGATGGGCCTTGGGCGTTATACTTTTTAACAAGATAACGACCCCAAGCATACTTCGAAGCCGGCAAAGAAGTTTTTTGAAGATAAAAATATTGATGTGTTGTCTTGGCCCGCCCAATCACCAGATATGACCCCTATTGAGAATTACTGGGGCCTTATCAAAGATAAAATCGCAGTATATGCTCCTAAACCATACCGGAGTTAAAGGCGATAATCAAAAGAGAATGGTATGCGATTCCAGCAAAGCTGTATCAAAAATTAGCGTTAAGCTTTAAAAAAAGAGCTTGTGAGGTAAATCGAGCCAAAAGAGGGCATTTAAACTATTAATTAAAAAAACACCCAACTTTATTTTACACTTTTAAAAAAAACTAAAAACTACTGTATACACTTGTAAAGCAAAAAATAAAAAATCCAACATCTTGTATTATAAAAAATCAACTAATATTTATTTTAAACTTATTTTTGAACTTTACTAAAGCTTTTTAAATATCAAATTTCCACTTTACAAACTGTATACTTCGAACAAAATTTTGATATTTTTTTATAAATGTGGCACACTGGCCATAACAGCGATGTCAAAAAAGCGACCCGAGGGTCATTAGTGACCCACTTCCAATTTTTTTAAGAATTTTAGGAGTATTGAATCTGACCACATCATCATCATCAAAACTTGCTACAGTCAAACCTCCTATAACGCGGTTTTCCGTTCCGCGTTATATGGAAACCGCGTTATAGAAATTTAGGGTTTTACGTTTAAAATGGCTTAAACGGACCGCGTTATATGGGATCGCGTAATAGGAAGTCGTGATTGAACGTAAATCTCGCTTTTGGACCGCGTTATATGGAGACAAAATTTTTAAGGTAGGGTACGAAAATAACAATA
>KB909286.1:0-18985 GCA_000383075.1 Nosema bombycis CQ1 | reverse complement strand
CGAAATTGCAAAAATTGTTAATTTGAATGAATAGAATCCGGTTTCCAAGAATTTTTAAATTAACTATAGATCAAATGATTTAATTACCTTTTGTATATATTTTAATTGATTGAATGATACAAATGACCCACATTAAAAATTTAAGTAAAATTCCATACACGGACTTACTTTTAAACTTTAGATTTTTAACTGTAAACACCATCATGGACATTATTAAGTAGATTTACCCATTAATTTTGTAAATTTGTTTTTTAAAAATAGTACGCTCTGCCACGATTATTTAAATTGCAGTTATTTTGAGCATATGATCTTGTGTTCAACGCACTTTTTTTTTTGCATTTAAATATGTTTACACAATCAAAATTATCTTACAAGAGTGATATTTAATTAATTTACAAAGGATTTAATTTAATTAATGCCAAGGCCTGTCTTCTCTAAAACAAAAATTCGTTTTAGGTTTCGTTTCTTCAGGTTTAGCTGCTTCCATTCTTAACTTGTTCATTTTTAATTCAAGTGCCTTAAGGCTTTTTTGATCATTTTTAAGACGTGCCTGTAAAGTAGATTCACACGTCTCTTCATTTTTATAGTCGCTTTTTGATGAGTTCCCTTCTTTAACGGGAAATCTTTTGATCAGTGGGTCCATATTTTTAACGGAAAATCTTGGCTTTTCCGTGTTAATTGAACTGGATTGTAAAAGATGATCATTAACAGTTTTATCATGTAAACTTTGTTCATTCACTTCCTTTTCTTTAATTTTATCTGATTTATTGGTCAATGGGTCCATATTTTTAACGGGAAATCTTGGCTTTTCCGTGTTAATTGAACTGGGTTTTAAAAGATGATCATTAACAGTTTTATCATTGATACTTTGTTTACTCAATTCCTTTTCTTTAACATCATCTGACTTATCAATAACTTCACTTTTCTCAATAACTTCAATCTTTTCTTGATCTTGTCTTATCTCGTTAATTACGTTTTCGATAAGACAACAAAAATATTTCCCATCTTCATTCGTCAAAATAAGATCAACTTTGGGCAGTAAAACATTGAAGACCACCTTTAAACAAAATTGGCAGCCCTTTACTGAAAGTGAATAAAGTACAAAAGTTCGCAATGACAAACTTAGAAATCTCATGGGTTGTTTCAATATTTTTCTTTTAACGTAAAGAGAATTCTAAAAAACGATCTAAAAAAATAAAAAGGCTATATGATAATTTAAGTTTAATTCTTATCATAGTTAAATCACCGATTAATCACCATTTTGTAAAAAATTGATTTCTTAAAATCAAAGGACAAAGGATCAAAATTTGTAAAACGTCTTTTATAATTAAATTACAAATTTATCAAATAATTTAAATCATGCGAATAACCTTTTACATTCCTTATTTTAAAAGGTTTTCAAAATCTTACTTTAATTTATCAAACTAATTTACTAAATACAAACAAACTTATTTAAATTAAATAAAAAAGATTTAATTTACATTATTATTTTATCCATAAAATTTTAAATTAAACCTGTATCTCTAAATCTTTTTAAATTCTAAACATTTTTTTTATCTCTAATTTTTTTTATTCACTTTCTATTTTTTGCTCCATTTCTTTCCTAGCATCTTCCACTTTCTTAGAAAAAGCCACTTCCCCCGAATAACACCCTTTCAAAATCGTGTCTATCTCCAAAACCATCCTTGGCCCTATTTCCTGCAATTCTTTCTCGGATATCACGTAATTCCTAATCCAAATCTTAGAGTCAACATAAAAGAAACACAAAGCCCTTTCTTTTACTTCATTGGAATCAAAAACATTAGTAAAAAGAGATTTTACTATTTTTAATTCATCAATCATATCAAAATCTTCACTAAAAAGAAGAACATGACCAGTCTCTTTAAAACAATTCACAGGGAATTTTAGACTTCCCATCGTAAAAATGTTGAAAACGTTGAATTTAACAGAAGGGCCTTCCCTTCCGGCAACCCAAACGGCTTCATTTCTTTTGGTTGTCTCAAAATAAATAATGTGTTTAGTAGAATGAAGATCCATAAGTTCTATTAATCCTTTAAGATCTGATTTTATATCGTATTTAATTTCTTCTTCACATTTAATGAACTTACAAATGTCTTTTATTAAGTATCGAGTGTTTGAGTTTGCTCCTCTGCTGCTTAAAATTAAAACGGTCATTTTTGGGAGTAAAAAAAACGGTATGTATAATGGAGGGGGGGGGGTAGTAAATGCTTATGGGGGGGGGCTAGTAAGAATGTATGGGGAATATTAATAAAATATTTTAAAATACATTTTAATTTTTTTTAAAGAAGTTTTAATACATTCACTTAGTCCTCTCTAATGCTTTTACAGATTCTTGATGAAATTCAATATTCAAATCCCGTACTCGAGTCAACACGCCTTGTAATCCATCCGCACCAATAAAAATCCCTCATCATTTCAATAGTCCGAGTTTGTGAATTCTCAAAGAGTTCAGAGAGTCTGTCTACTTCTTCTTGATCTTCAGGATTGTTACTTTGTTTTGCTTTCTCAAGATCGTACCTATAAATTTTAGCATTCTCCCTTTCCTCATCAGTAGTCTCAGCCCTTTTCTTCATACTCATTAAGACTTCCATTTCCCGTCCACATTGTTCATTGAACTTTTCCTTAGCTTTAGCAAATATTTTCATAGGCCTCTGCCGTTTTCCTCCCGACTTCCCTAACCCTCATCTAAGTCGGAATCTGTTAAGTCCTTGTTTATGCGAGCAAATCCTTCAAAAATATCGGCATCAGAAAAGTAGTTCATCCTAGAAGCACTAGAGACCATACTAAGACCATGGTAGATCTTCTTCATGGCTGAACCCCCATGTTCATAGGTCATTAGATTATTTATTCCTGTGGCTACTTTATCCATGTTATCTCTTAATTTCTTATAAACTTTCTCTACATCCTTGTATTCCGCAGAGAAGGCCGTGTGTTTGTATTCAATTCTCGAAATTTTCATAATAATTTTCTTTTTAAAATCTTTCATTTTGTGTGGGTTAAGAATTTTTTTTATATTTTTCCTAAAGACCAATGAGAAAAGTAGGCTTTGCTAAAAGGGGGATAGTGATAAGGGGAAAAGGGGTAAGGTAGGTTATAAAGGGGGGGGGGGGGTTAGTAAGACTATAAAAAGGTTACACAGATAGAGAATACTACAAGGGGTAACACTAGTTAACCTTGGTGACTTCGTAAAAATCTTAATTTTTTCCCCTTTAATTATTTTTTTATTTTTTTACATAAAATCATCTTCATTAGAAAATCCAAGAATCCGAGTAGTAATAATCCGTGTACGCCTTAATTTGATCATGAAGTTTTTTTGGTTCTGGTTCATCAGATTTCTTAATTTCTTCTAATTGTTTTTCTAAATCATCAAATTTATTTTGAAGGTTTTCCGTCTTTCTCCTCATTTCTTTAAGAGTTGAAGTGGTTTGTAGGGATTTGTTACTATCCAAAGACCGGACATCAGCTTCTTCACTTTCTTTGTCTGTTAATTTAAAATCATTGTAAGTGACCACAGGGGAAGATGAGGGGTAAAATTGTTTAACGGCTTGTGTAAGGTCTGGGAAGATTCGGTTTGTGTAAGGGAAGTGATCAGTTTTTTTATCTTTTTGGCGTACTAAACTTTTATAAAAATTATCGGGGATCTTAAGGGGGGTAATTGAAGGGGTGTCTATGGTATTTTCTATTTCCTTAAATTTCTCTATTGTTTTCTTTTTATTGATCGGTTCTATTTCGTAATCATTTTTAAGTCTAAAAGACCTTTGATATTTTCTACCGTTATCAAAATTTTCATAATCGTTAATATCGTTATCATTATTTTTTAATTTAATATCATTAAACATTGTATCTAAATCTTTAGTACTTCTAAAACTTTCTTGGCCATTACTTGTTGATGAAGGTACATAATTAAATTTGTTTTTGAAATCCTGCCCATAACGTTCTTTATTACTGAGATCCTGCCCAACTTTGAACCCTTCCCCATTATTAACCCCCTCCTCACTCTTCCCTTCTTGTAACTCAAAAAGTATTTTTTGATATTCTTTATTTTTTTCTAAAAGGTTTTCTACTTTATTTAATAAAGTATCAGTTACTTGGTTATTAGACTCAATGGCTTTATCTTTCTCATCTTGTAATCTTTTATTTTCTAATTTAATACGATCTATCATTCTCCTTACTTCTTTAAGTTCATTTTTATTCTTTTCGTATTCTTCATGAGTCGTGGCGTACCTTTTTTTGTATTTTTTTAGGCGCTTTTTGTAGCCTTTGATTTTTTTAATGTCCGAATTTGCTGTTACTAAAGTTTCATTGATTATGGCACTTTTTTCTTCTTCGAGTTTGTCCGCATTATCAACGTTAATTAATCGGGCTAATTGTTCATTTAAATATTCATTTTGTTTGTTAATGGCTTTGTAAAGCCTTTCATAGTAGGCGGCTTTCCCTTGGAAATCTTCATTTAAACTCTCGATCTTTTTATTTTTAGAAATTAATTTGGCTAATTCTGAGTTACACAAGTCGAGGGCTTCTTCTTTCATTTCGAATTTTTTTCTTAAGGCGATGATCGTTTTCTCGAGGGTTAAGCATTTTTCTTCTTTGGTTTTACATAAATTTCCTAAATTTTTAATTTCTTCGTTTAATTTTCGGATTGTTTTATCTTTTTCTTCTAAACGGCCACGAAGGACATTCGTTTCTTTTACTAAAATTTCATTTTTGTCCAGGGCTTTTTGTTTTAAATTTTCTAATTCTTTGTTGATCATTCGGATGGTGTCTGCCCCTTTGGTTTCTAACTCGGCCTTTTCTTTAAAAGACTGGACTCTTGATTTTTGATCTTGGATTATTCTATTTAATTCTTTATTCCCATTACTCAAGTACTGAATATCACTTTCCATTTTCCTGATCTTGTGCCTCATTTCATCATTTTCTTTATTCATTTCAATAATTTTACTCTTTTCTTCTTCTAATTTTTGATATATTTCTTTCTTTTCATTGCACTCATCTTTAAGGACTTTCATAAGTGATTCACAAACCAGTGAAATCTTAATTTCATCAGAGAGAAGTTTGTTTTTGACACCATCGTGGTCATTGGTTTCTAACATATTTTGAATTTCTTTATAAACACGAATAAGATCAGAAAGGATCTTAATAAGGTGGTCTACATTATTTTTATCTTCTTTAACACAATCTCCTTGTGTTACACTTGTATTCATCAACTGTTTTATTTCGTTGTTAATTTTTTCATACTCATCCATGGAAAGTGGGTGGAAATTTTATTTAAGAAAAATGTGCATAAACATAAAAGAAATATTTAATGTAATAATGGGAAGGGGGGGTACCTAAGGGGAAGGGTATAGGGAAGGTTGTGGTTCTAAAGGGAGGGGGGTAGTGTATATAGGAATGTATCGGGGGGGGGGTAGTGTACCAGATAAGATATGAGGTACCTAAGGGGGTAGTGTACCAGATAAGATATGAGGTACCTAAGGTTGCACACTAAATGAAATATGAGATACCCAAGGGTGCACTCAACTAAATGAGATACAAAAACCTAAGGGAAGTATTTGTTTATAGGACAATGTACATCTCTACACATTCACTTTTTCCTATGAAATACTTCGAATATATCACGAATTATCCCAAATTTACTGTCTTCTATTTGTTCATCCGACTTCGTCTCTTCCAAAGCCAAAGGATCAAAATCCAAATCTTCTAAATCCAAAAGCTTGTTGAGTTTAAAGAAAATTTCAGTGGATCTCACCGTGTACAAAAAAGAATCAGAGGGTGCCTCGTAAATATGCCCGTGTATCACATAATAAAAATTAAGATTTAAAGTAAGATTTTGATTTACATTTTCACTTTTACGAATTATAAAAAGTGTATTCTCTTGGTTTTTAAAGTCCAAAATAAAGTAAACTCCTCTCAGATTTTCTACTTGTTGATTAATTTTATTTCCCGTGTACTGACTTTGCATTTTTAAAACTTCGTTATTAGAAGATGAATCATAAAAAGGAGAAATAGAGAAGTAATCTAAGATGTTGGTTTCATTAAGTGGGTTATAAGTAAGGAAGTTGGTGTCTACAAACGAAATGTTTTCCATTAAAAAAAGGATGAGGGTTAAGTAAGCAATTTAATACATTTATGCGCATAAAAACTGTGGTGAGTTTGTTTGTGAAGCGCATAAAAATTGCATTGTGCTTGTTTATGATAACTAAATACGCATAAAGGAAATATGTATGCGCATAAAAACTACAATGAGTTTGTTTGTAATTATTGCATATGCACGAAGAAATTTACAATGCGCATAAAATCTAATCTAAATACGCACAAACAAATACAAAATCATATAAAAACACAATCAGAATCAAAAACTTTAATTTAAACAAATCCCAACTTTCTCTTACTTCATTTTCTTCTGTTTCTCATAAAAATCACCAATCGCTGATTTGATCGCATCCTCCGCCAACATCGAACAATGCAATTTTATTGGAGGCAAGGACAATTTCTTGGCTATTTCTTTATTGGTTATTTTTAAAGAGTCTTCTATGGTCTTTCCTTTAATCCATTCCGTGGCAAGACTAGATGAGGCTATAGCAGACCCACAACCAAATGTTTTGAATTTAGCGTCTTCTATTACGTTGTCCTTGTTAACTTTAATTTGTAATTTCATGACATCACCACAAGCAGGAGCCCCAACGATACCAGTACCTACTTCCACGTCATTTTTATCTAGAGATCCGATGTTCCTTGGATTTTTAAAGTGGTCCAGGACGTTCTCGTGGTATTTCGAAGTTATTGAATTGAGTTTTTCTACGAAGGACATGGGAAAAGAAAAAATGTGATTTTAAAAAAAGGAGATGGAAATTATTATGGAGTTTGCATTTGATAAAAGTTGTTTATTTAGAAATCTACTTAATTCCTAATAACCTACCTTAAGCCTGAACCTCCAAATTATAAATCTCCTCCATCTTATTTCTCTATTATTTTTTTTCCTTTGATTACCCCCCTCCATGAAATTACAAACCAATGACCTCCAAGAAATTAATGACCTCCACAAAACCAATAGCCTCCAAGAAATCCAAATCTTAATCTTCTCCTTACCTTGTACCAATAACAAAGAATTTACTACAATCATTAAGGAATACGAATTGGATTCTTCAATAGACCACATCATCACCCTTTTTGATAAAATTTTTAGTATTTCAAAATACACAAATACTGATGTTTACCATTTCCTTAATATTTTTTCTAAATTTGTTGATTGTGTTGGTCCCAAGGAATGTGCTTCTTTGTCCGTGAAAGTCCGTTCTCTTAAATTTTTCCCTTCAGAAAAAGACACGGATCTCGTAATCGTTAAATATTTTGAGGTCATCAACAAAATGAGTTTAATTATGGAGAATGAAGAATTACAAGATGTTTATAGTAGATACATTTTCCTTCAGAGTAAGGATATTGTTAATAATGTCATGGTCCATTTCATTTATTCAAAATTTAAAGATTTTCTTAAGAACCACCCCATTTTCCTGGAGTACACGATAGAAAAAGGTTTGTACAAGGAAATGCGTCTTAAAAATGAATTTTTAATGGATTTCTTTCCTTCTTTTAACAAAGTTGTTTTAATTGATTCAAGTTTTGATATGAATTTGGGTTTAAGGATTTTTATAATCAACAATACAAAAAACAAATATTTATTTCAAGAATTTTTTAATGATATTCCCTCGTGGTACTTAAAGAGTCTTACTCCCCACTTGGTTCCTTTTTTGTATTACAATTTTGATATTTATGGGATTTACAGGGAATTGGCTTTAGAATATTGTAACGTATTGAGTATTGATGAATTTCAAAAACATTTAGAGAATGATCTTAAAAATGTAAAGGGTGTTAATAATGAGGGGTGTGTTGAGGATGTTAAGGGTGATGTGAAGGATGTTAAGGTGGACCCTCAGTCTACTATCTTAACGGACAAATCTCAGCCTACTACCTTACCGGACAACCCTCAATCCACTTTAATAACGGACAACCCTCAGCCTACTACCTTTACGGACAACCTTAACCCCTTAAATACCCCCATTACTTTATCTCCGGAAATCCAAAATTTAAGATCAAATTTAAAGGAATCAATTTCACTTTTTAACAAAACTTTAGATCTGGACATTCTCGTAAACCGTTTTGGTCAAATTGAATCTTTTTTACTTTTACGATCTTCTAAATCCACGAGTCTTAAATCCCTTGGTGAATTCCTTTGTAAATCCAAAAATGAAGATTATCTCCGTTTATTTACGAGTACTTTTGATTTTACAAATCTTACTTTAATTGAATCTCTTCGGGCTTACTTGGCTTCATTTTTCCTAGTCGGGGAAAGCCAAGTCATCCACAGGGTCCTTACGATTTTTTCTGAAAAATATTTTATAGACAACGTTGGTAAAATTTTAATTGATGATGATAAAACAAGGAAATTTTTATTTAATTTTTCATTTTCTCTCCTTGTTCTTAATACAAAAATGTACAATCCAAATATTAAAACCAAACCAACTTTCCATAATCACATGTCTGATTTTAATGAAGAAGAAATCCCTTCCAATTTCTCAATGGAATACCTTAAATCACAATTTGAAAGTGTTTGTGAACAAAAAATGGAATTGGCAGTCCGAAACAAAGCGGGTAGACACCATTTTTTGATTTATGAAAATTTATGTAAAACGTACGGGATTCCCACGGAATTTTGTTGGGGGTTTGAAAATGTAAAGGGGGGTGTTCTAAAGGGGGTTTATGATAAGGGGGTTCCTAGTGAAAATGGGGTTCCTAGTAAAGGTAGTCCTTTAAATACCCCTACTCCCAAGTCCCTTACTAACCCTATACACCACATCCCTAATACCCCAAACACCCCCTATCCTTTTTTTATTTTCGTTTGGTCCGATTTATTTAAAAAATTAATTTCTAATTTTTTTGATGCTCCTCCTGATCATTTTTTTTTAATTTGTGATTTAATTAAAGAAAGGAAATTAATTGAAAGGTATTTAAGGGAAAATAAAAGTGATACAGGGAGGTTTTTGAGTATGTTTAAGTACTACACTCCTTTAGAGGGGGATTTAGAAATTTATAAAATGTTTTTAGGGATTTTAAAAAGATTAGAAAAACCAAGACACGGTGTCTTTTCGGAAATCAAAAATAGTTTAATTAAAGGGAATAAACCAGAAGTAAGGGATACGATCTTAACCCAATTCAGAAAATCTTTTTATGAAATAGTAGAAAGTAAATTCAATCCTAATTCCCTTCTCCTTATTAATTTATCTTTAAAAGATCTAAAATCAAATTTCATTTTTAATTTAATTTGTGAAATTTATGAAAATCATTTGGAGTCCCTTGAAGATTTGTCTATGATCCCCGATGATAAAATATCTTTAATATTAGATCGATTAGTAATAACAGGGAATAGATCTAAATTCTGTACCCTATCCCTTTTTATGACCCCTGAGAATCTTTTAATTTATTACAAAAATATGCTAGAGACAGTCCCCCGGTTTTTAAATGGAGAAATTTGTGAGACCTTTAAAAAAATCGGGATTTATAATGAAGATGCTTTTTGTATTGTCCTTAATATTCAAAAAGAATATGATTTATTTGAATTTGTGGTAGAAATACACGAAGAGAAAATAGAATGTAGGGGGGTGTACTGTGATGAAGATGTGGAAGGTGAGGGTGAGGGTGAGGAAAAGGGGGGTAAGGTAGATGAGGGGGGCATTGAAATAGAGGGGGATACGGAAGGCATAAAGGAAAAGGGGTGTAACAAAAATGTAAGGGATGCAGAAGAAGGGGGTAATGAACGGGATACGGAAGACACAAGGGAGGTCACAAGACAAGACCCAAATGTAAAGGTGGATCACTTAAATTTAAATGAATCCATTTATTTGTTTAAAGATGAAGACTTCATTGATTCTAATCCCCTTTTTCTATTCAAAATCCCTTTGTCAAAAGACATCCTTGGCTGTTTCTCTTTTAAAGAAAAATTCGAGGATATTATGCGCATACCAACAAATTTATTTCATTTTTATGCATCTTCTAAATCCATTTTAAACCAAAGTAAAGCCAAGACTATTCATAAAGCGGGGTGCCCCCTTAAGGAATCCATTTTTAATCCCTTGGAGATGGATCCTCGTTTAATTTACATGTTAAAAAAGGCGGATTCCCTTAATAATAAGGATGTTACTAATTACACTCTTTGGGTTGTGAATCTCATAAGTTCATCTTTACCTATTTTTTGTAGATTTTTTACTACTTACTTTGGCCTTCTTTTAACCATAAAAAATTCAAATCTTGTAAATCCAATTATAAAAATATTCTGTTCTCGTTTAGGGAAAACTTTAAGTGGAAATCCCTTGTGTTGTAAATGCGGTTATAAAAATTTAGGGATTGTAGAGAATTTCATAAAATTTTTAATTAAGTACGAACTAGCAAATATAAAAGATTTTGAATTTTATTTTAAAGTAAGGAATGAAAAAATAAAGAAAAGCGAAATAATTATAAAAAATGGGGAGATGTATCTTGAAGAAAAAAGTGATGTACAATAGAATTATGGAAGGGAATAATAAGGAGTGTGGGGTAGATAGAAGTGAATCACATAAAAATAAAAATCTTTGTTTATGCGCATAAATAAAAAACAAACTTAAATAGAGTCTTATTCTTACTTAATACTACCTTACCTAGCACCCCCCCCTCACTACATTACCCCCTACTACCTTACTAAACCCCCCCCCCCCAAACACAAAACCCTTTTATTAACAAATTAAATATTTTTTATTTTAAACTTCTTGTCTCTCTACTTTCTCCCCTTCGACTTTCTCTTCTCCCTCTACCTTTTCTTCTTCTTCTTTCTTCTTCTCTTCTTCGGGTTCACTACTCTCAAATTCTTCATTGGCTCCCATTTTTTCATAAAATTGCTTAAGGAGTTCCTTCATTTTTTCTTCAGTTAATTCTTCAAAGTCATTGGGTTCTTCACTTTGTTCCTCGACTTTAACTTCTCCTCTATCCTTAAGACCTTTAAACCTATTCATAAGATCAACAACACTCCTATTAATGACAAGACTAGCAGAATTAATAAAATCCTTACAATAGAAAGAAGCCTTAGAATAAACTTGATTCATTTTTTTAAGGTAAGTCTTAGCAACCTCTGTAATCTGATCCATTTTAGTTTTCTCTTCTTCTACGGATGGTAAAGAACTTGTAAAAATGAAAGTGAACAATAAAGTGGAAAGCAACATAGAGGGGGGTAAAATTAAAAGAAATAAAGGCGGGAGTAGTAGGGGGGGGTAAGGAAGGAGGAGAGAGTAAAGGGAATAGGGAAGGAGGAGGGGTAGTAAAAGGGGAGTAGTAAAGGGAAGGGGAGAAAATAGGATTATGAAAATTTAACCCCTTGTATCCTACTACTTACTATAATACCCTTCTCTATATATCTTACCACTTACTATACAGCCCATATATTCCTACATTAACCCCTCCCCCCTTCTCTAAAGCTCTTCCACTCCCATCCCCCTACTACCCCCTCCTCTCATACTATATCAACCCTCCTTACTTAACCCCCCATGTCATCGTCTTCCTCTGATTCACTTCATTTCGATTTCGAAGATTACGTCCAAAACGTCCTTGGTCTTAAAGAAGAAGAAGATATTTACTGTATGCCTTTCCAAACCAATTCTTGTTTTGATCCAAACTGTGATAAACAGCACATTAAACTTTCTAATGCTGTAATTTGTAAACACTGGCTTAGAGGACTTTGTAAAAAAGGGAAGAAGTGTGAATTTATACACGAATACGATTTAAAGAAGATGCCTCAATGTTTCTTTTATTCTAAATTTGGGGAATGTACTAATCCTGAATGTATTTATCTTCATGTAAACCCGGACAAGAAAACCAAGGAGTGTTTGTGGTATAATAGAGGCTTCTGTAAACACGGGGCTAATTGTAAAAATAAACACGTAAGAAGGAAAATGTGCTATAATTACTACTTGGGGTTCTGTTTAAAGGGGCCTGAATGTGAATATGGGCATCCTAAAGCTGATATTCCCAAAAAAAATGTAATTGAAAGTTAGATTATAAAAAAAAATGATGTATAAAATGGCGCATAAACAAATTGAATAGCCGCATAAATTAAAATTCGCATAAACAAATTAAATCTTTATCGCATAAACAAACAGTATAATCGCATAAATTACTTGCAAATCACCCATAAAATTAAAAATAATTTTTTAAATTTTAATTTATTTTTTATTAAATCCAAGTCCTTCTGCTTTCTTCATCACTTCCTTAACACTCCTCTCTTTTTTTGTCACTCCCGTTACTTTTTCCGTTATAATCTCCCATTTATTTTTTTTGTTTTTCCTAAAAGAATACAAAATTTCTTTAATGCCCCTATTTCTTCTTGGCTCCATTCTTTTTCTTGTTCAAGTCTCATTTCTTCAATTTGATTAATTATACTGTTTATCCTTGGATCTCTCTTTTGGGCTATTCTAATAATTTCTTTAAGTTGTAAAATATCTTGATTTTTTAATTTTGTAAGTTTGTCTGGGTTCTTTTTGGTGTAATCAAGTCTTTCTTCTTTTGATAAATTAAAAAATTCATCAATGGGAATATAAATTCTATTTGTTTTGTACGATTTTAAATAAAAATTATAAAATGAAATTGGATCATTGTCCATTTGGGGAACTGGTTCACTTGAAAATCTCGCGTATTCTTTAAAAATTTTGCCAAAAACCTCAAAAAACTCATCCTCTTGATAAATCCGGTCTTCCGGAATTTGAACGTTAAAAAATGAAGAATCGTAAATTTTCCTTAATCTCTTATCTCCAAGGATATCCCGGGCTTTCTCTACCAGGAGATACGCTTCTCTAGGACCCCTAGAAATATCCGGGTGGTATTGCCTTTTCTTTTGTTTGTAAACGTGATTTAAGACATTTTTTGGAATATCTTTATCTCTGTACTGGTCTAGATCCATTAATAAATAAAGATCTACTTTACTAATACACTTTAAATCTTCTACTGAATATAATTTTATAATATTTCTTGAATCCAAATATTTATCATGGATTTCTTTTTGTTCTCCAGTTGGTTTGGAATATTTTGTAATTTCGTTTTGTTCTTCACTTGGTTTTGTGATTTCATTTTGCATTTGATGGTTAAAAAAATATAAATTTTTTAAAGGGAAAAAATTAAAGAGGGGGGACCACATGTAAAAAAGGATTTTTTTATTTTAAGAAATGCGAGTAAGGACATGGTAGAGAAGGTAGTACTTATTAAAAACGAATATTAAGACCACCTATTAAAAAACAAAGATGTACGGGCGACCACATTAATAAATGAATTTATTTATTTTTTTATTATTTCTAAAAACTCTTTGTACATTTTACAACACTCTGGATCATTCTGTATCACTTTTTTAATTTCTTCATTTGATAAATTATCCGGTTTACTTGCACTCAAATTTGTTCGTATTTGTTGCTTATCACAAAGTCGGAGATAAACCCGTATTATTGATTTTATAATTCGACTTGATTTAATTTGAACTGCGTGGTACATCACTGAATTTAAAACTTGATTAATAGCCGAAAAACGATCAAAAGTTTGGCAGGCGTAATTCAGTCCATCTTCAGAGGATACAATCTTAAAAAATAAATCAATAGATTGGATTTTAACTGCTTCTGTTCCTAAATCTATACTCTTTAATATAATGGGGACTATTTCCGTATTTTTCATTTGGTTATGGACGTGAAGGTCACTGTTGTGGAGAAGAGCGTACAGGACATTAAGAGTTAATTTCCTTAAATTTTCATAAACTGGTGCTTGTTCATAAATCGTAATGTATTTATAAAGATAATAATGAAAACAGGAATCAACAAATACTTTCTTAATACTTTTATCTTCTAATAATAAGATTTCTAGGATTTTAAGGACGAGAATGAGATTTTTTGCTTTGTCTTCGTTAAAACTTTGGGTTCCTAGTTCAAAATACGGATTAACTACTTCCTGAAGGAGAAGGATAGGAATACCATTGGATTCCCAGACGAGAAGGGAATAAATTTGATTTTTAGAAAGGAAAGAAAGTAATTTCTCTAAATGAATAGTTTTGTTTGAATCTTTAAGTAAATTAGAACAGACTTCTTTAATTTCAGGAGGAAGGTCTGAGGACTTTGAGTACATTAAGGGGGGTTATAAAGGGGGAAAAGATGATGTATAAGGTAAGGGGGGTAGTTAACCAGGGAAAAAGATGTGTTAAATGAACCAAGGAAACGGTGTCTAGTGAACAAGGGATATGTAGGCCTAGTGGAAGGGAAACGGGATTTAATGAACCAGAAAAATGGGGCCTAGCGAACCAGAGACTATGGGCTTTAGTGTTAGATTATACACAAGAAAACATTAGCTTTAAAATAAAAAACGACTAATTTTATTATAAACAACCTCTTATTCATTTACATTCCCTTTTTATTTACTTCATGATATTTTATAACAAGCAGCTTAAGTTTTTCAAAATGCAACATATTTCGATACGTCAAGTGCTTTAATTTCCGGTCAAGCCCGAACTTTAAAAACATATTTTCGTATTTTTTATTCCACGAACTTTTGGTGAAACCCAAGGAACTGGCTAAAAATGCATTTGGGTGACTCGGGGCTTTTCCCACGATACGCGTAATAATTGAGTCCCTGTCTTCTAAATCATCAATATTGTATTTGGTAAGTTCATAAAAATGTCTTTCTAAGATTTGTTTTCTCTTTAAACTTAATTCTTCGACTTCCTCGAGGAGATTTAAAAAATTTTTATTTGAGTCGTTCATAATGCGGGAAAAGGGTGTGTGTAAGAGGGGGGGGGTAGTGAATGTGAACACGGTTAAGATTTTTATGGGGGAGAAGTGAATGTGTATGGACATAAAAATTTTGAATTTGTTTATATAAAGAAAGTAAATATAGACATTTTGGTAATCCTAACATAAAATAATAAGCATCTTTTACTTTGCACATATTAACCCCACATTTTTTTAAATTAAATTAATTTATTTTCCTCTACTTTATAATGTTTTAAAACATTTTGTTATTCTTATAATCCAATCCCGTAATTTATAAAATGAGTTTTCAACTTCTTTTGCTTTACATTTAATGTAATAAAACCTCTTAAATAATTCATTTTTGGCTTCGGCTGATGGATTGGCACACAATTTCTGGAGTATTCCTTTAAGAATTGTCCTGTACCTTTTTAAATCTTTTAAATCTTCTAAAATATACGCCTTTGCTCGTCCTATGTACTTCTCAATTACTAAAAGAGCCTCAACAATACAATTTTTGATACTATCAAATTTCAATAAAAGATTTCTGATCTTTCTAAACATGTTTTCTGGATCAGGTAATTGGTGATGTTGAGTAGTCTCAAAGTCAAGGAGTTGGTCCCATGGAGGAGGAACTCCACTATACTCTAGGAATTGTACAAGTTGATTACGAGCATTGGGATTTTCTTTGAGAATAGTTGAGAGTTTGGCATTCGAAAGGTTTGAACAATTTGGATTTGGTTGAGGCGAAAATTGGGCTGGATGAACAGGCTGTTGCATTGGAAGAGGATGCGGGATCATTGGGTGTTGTTGGATAGGAATCTGGTTAGTGTTCGGAGTAATTATAGTAGGGAATAAATCTGGGGCCTGTGGACAGTAGGGCGGTAAACTAATCCCGGTCTTCTTAAGGCAATCAGCAAGCATGACATCTGTAGGCATCTCCTGGACTGGTATCGAATTGTACGTGGGGCCAGCCGCGATTAGAAGAACGAATAAACTTATAATCTCACACATTATCATTTCTTGTTGTTTTTTTAGATTAAATGATTTATTTTGTTTTTAAAACGTGTTTTGGAAAAATCTCAGGTGGAACGTTTTGTTTTATGAGGGAGATTCGAGGAAAAGTTTGATCATTTTGTTTTAAAATTATGACGGGGAATTTAATTAAAAATTAAGATCTGAAGATTAAATCTTTGATTACATTATTGAAATGCAATTAGAAATAAATGCTATGGGAAGAATTTAAAGTTAGGATAAATAGACACATTTCATGTCAAAAATGATTAATCTATCTAAATTAAAAAGGATTCAATTTATTTTGTTTTCCATAATTTTGTAAAGATATTTTAAAAATGGCAATCTATGCTTTACCAACTTTAATATTAACCTTTAATTTATTTTATTGCCTATATTTGCTGTTAAACACATCAAAATGTTGTTTGTTGTGTAAATAAACACAAATAAAAGATTTTTCGAATAGTCTAATATTCTTCAAAATGCTAAATAGTCTTTATTTTAAATTGCCTTTTCCTCTCTTAAACTTTTTAAATTTTGTCTACAAACAAATTAAAAATTTGATCAAAATTTTTGATTATTTTTTGATCAGAAAATAAATATAAAAATTAATTTTGTGTAAACAACAATGTTGCTAAACAAGAACAAAATATTCTACTCTTTGTGTTTATTACTTTCAGTTTATTGCCACCCATTAAGAACACCAATCTTCGAGAATCCGAATGGTGTTTCAAGGATTCTATTACCTTTTGAAGATGGCTTACAAATTGTTAGATACGAAATAATGGAAGGAAAGATGGGAGCAGATCCTAATTCTTTCACACCAATTAACAGTAATCACAATCTCAAATTTAGAGGGAGCATTTTAATAATTAATATAGACTTTATTAACAAAGACAGTGGTAGGCAATACAGTATATGTGTTACTACAAGAGATGATAAAACATATTTCTCTGAATCATTCGTATATGACAAAAAGGTAGGTAACTATGTATTAGAAAGACTGTATGATAGACCTCCATTCTACGTTAGGTATGCCCCACATATTGGAATTGGTTTGGTTGTGTGTGGAGTTTTAGGAGGTATTCTATTCTTTATTAGTAGGAGAAGACCAAAGAATGATATTGAAGAGAATTTGTAGATAGAAAATAAAAGATTTACCATTTTAATATTTTTTTTTAATTTGACTTAAAATAGATTCTCGTGTTGAAATTATTGTAATTGGGAAACAAATACATTGTAAGAGCTCATTTTCCATCTAAAATTTCTTAATTATATTGATCAGACATGTTTGACGGGCTTTTAAAAACAATTAATAACAAATAATTTGTTGTCTTTAATATAAATTCGGAATATTAAAACTATGATCTTCTGTAATTTAATTGTTTTTCTGATAATTTGATCTTAATATCAAAAATAATCGGCAAGTAATTTACCGAAAGCAACTTGTAAAAATTAATGAAAAATCAATGAAACCCTAATGATATTTTATGGAGATTGTGCAATCCTAAATTTGTTCTATGTAATTCTTTGTGTACAGTCCCCATTTAGAAGACCCATCTTCGATAATCAATTTGGAACACACAGGATTCTAGTGCCTTTTCAAAATGAAACTGTGATCACTAGAGTTGAAATTTTTGAAGATGATATGAAGGGTGATAAGAATTCGTTTTCTCTTATTTATGTCAATAACAAGATCAAGAAAATAAGAAATGTTTTAGTAATTGACATAAATTTTATTGATAAAGATTCTGGGAAACAATACATTTTGTATGTTTTAACAAATCGAAATGAAGAATTTTATTATGAGCCCTTTAATTACGATAAAAAGACTGATAATTTTACATTAACAAGATTGTATGGACAAAAAAGGTTTTATATTGATTATGCGCCACATATTTGTTTTGGGTTAGTGGCAGGCGGGGCTTTAGGCGCCTTGTTTTACTTTTTTTTATGAAATTAGATTTGTAGCTAAGAACAAAATTGTTTGAGAAACTAGTGAGTTAATTGCGCTGAAAAGGATGTTTTTTTTACAAAAATCTGTAATTATAAGTCAGTGGATTCGAAACCTTTGTTAATTATTTTAACTGATATTTCAATTATTTTTTTTGCAACATTAAAATGATTCAAAAAATGTTTCGAACTTCGATTATCTAATTCTTCATTTTTATTTACGATGTAATAAAGGTTGCTTAAGGTCTTTGAACAGACAAATTTTGTTTTTAATTTGTTAAACTTCATAAAACGATTTAATTTAGGATGTTTTTGTATTCAATGCGAAAAAGATTCTTAGGTTCATAATCAAAGATCATATGTATTAAATGAATTTTAAGATTATTATTCCACAAACACTGTTTTGTTAAAGATAATTTTATTTTTAAACTAAAAATGTAATTAAATTGTTTAATTGGTACCCTTGTTTTCGTAATTTATTCATAACTTTAACTCTTTGTGATAAATTTTAACTGTCTTATTACGCTTTTAAACCTGATTTAATTTATATTATTAGTAATTTTTCACATCTTCTTTTTATCTACTAATTTGTAAACACATCAATTTTGTTTGTTGTTTAATTTAGATAAATAAATTGTTAAAATGATCGTTTTTTTATTTGTCAAACCTCTCATCATAATTTATACATTTTAACTATCTTTTCGTTTTTTTAATTTTGTTAATAAACTTTAATGATCAGTGTTTTTATTTTACAAAAATATTATTAATGGAAAATCAAAGTAAACAATATGAGATTATGCAAAGATTTGGTTTTTTGTTTTATTTTGGTCATATCCTCAGAATCACCATTCGGAAAATGTATCTTCGATAACACATTTGGCTGTCATAGAATTTTGCTTCCGTTCGAAAAAGAAACAAAGATTTCTGGATATGAAATTAAAGAATCTAATATTGAAAGTGATAGTAATGTCTTCCTTCCGATTTATATTAATAGAGAAAGTCAGTTGATAAGAAACATCTTACTAATTAATATCGATTTTATCAAAAAAGATAATAATAAACAATACAAACTATGTATCTTTACTGAACAAAATGAGGCTTTTCATTTTGAATCATTTGTATTTGATAAAAGAGAAAATAATTTTGTCCCACTTAGTCTGTACAAAGACAACACAATTATTTTGAATATGCACCTCAAATCTGTG
>KB909283.1:0-11383 GCA_000383075.1 Nosema bombycis CQ1 | reverse complement strand
AACTTGACTGAATCTGTAAGAGTAATGTAAGTTTTACATAGAAGAATATTTATAAATACATAATTATAAAAAAATCATTGCTTTAATAAAATAAAGTTACCGTTATCAATTTAATAAATCTATTCTAATTTTATCAACAATTCAAGATTCATCTTTTCTTGTAATAACAAGGTTTTAATTGTATTTTAACCATATTATCATCCATATCATTTTTTTTTCTAAGTTCAATAAAAATAAAATGCGAATTTGACGAATCACAATTCAAAATCTCAAATCCGCATGCTTCTAATTTACCACAAAATTTATTGATGCTCGAGAAACGACTTCGAACTTCAGCAAGATAAAAAATCCCGTTCTTCTTAAGAATTCTAGACACTTCTCTTATGTCTTTGTAATATCTTGTTTCATTAAGCTGAGACAGCAGACGACCATATCAACTGCATCTTTTTCTAATGGCACATTTTCCATGTCACATTTAGTGATATTTTTCGAAGTCGGAAAAGCATCAAAAGAATGAACATTTTCGAAAGATTTCGATAAAGAAGCAGATCCACAACCCAAATCAGCAATGACTGCATTCTCATTGGTTTCTTTTATTTTCTTAATTATTAGATCAAGCGGGTTTATAGGCCATTTTTTTATTTGATTTTCATAGAATTCATGATATAACGATGTCTCTTGTTTTGATAATTTTTTATTTTTGTACAGTTTCTCATTGAGAACTCTAAATTTTCCCCCAATTAAACGCTTTTCTAATTCATCTTTAAAACTCATTAATGAGGGGGAAAAATACTCGAATAAAAAACGTGAATTAGAAATTTTAAGTACAACAACTTACATTTATTATACATAGGCTATTTAAGTAGATTCAAAGAACAGAATTTCCAGTCATATCACTTGGTTTATCTATTCCATAAAGGCTTAAAATAGTAGGCGCAACATCACTTAATGTATATTCTGAATCAATATATCCCCACTGCCCGTCTTTTTGCCTCGGTTTTGCTTGTTGCAAATTATAAAAGGCACTTTGTTATTTGTGTGTTTTTTAGCGATCACGTTAAGCTCTGCATCGAACATCACTTCAGCATTGCCATGGTCTGCTGTTATAAGTAAAACATAATCTTTTTCTTGACATTTATGCATAGATTGTCCCAATGCATTCGTCAACTTTAGCAATTGCTTTTAGTGTTGCATCATAATTGCCAGTGTGTCCTACCATATCAGGAGAAGCAAAATTTGCAATTATAGATGGTGTATTTAGATCAATTTCTTGTATTATCGTTTCAGTTATCTTTTCAGAAGACATTTCGGGCTTTTCATCAAATGACTTAACTTTTGGGCTGTCGATTATAAATCTTTTCTCGTGTTCGAATTGCTTTTCGTTTCCGCCATTAAAAAAATATGTGACATGAGCATACTTCTCAGATTCTGCTATATGAGAATGTGGGATATTATTAAAAGATAAGACTTCTGATAAAGTGTTTTTAACAACTGATTGTTTATAAAGCACTTCGACTGGAAGATTTTTCTTATATTCGACCATTGTAAAGATTTTGTTTCCATTAGATACGAATCTATCAACTATTTGTCTCATTCTGTCTGATCTAAAATTTAAAAAAATTATTGTATCATTTTTAGTAATTAAGCCTTCAGTTGATGTACGAAAAGGCCTTAAAGTTTCATCATTCATCTTCATTTTATACATTTTCTCAATTTCTTCTTTAATACAACTTACTTTTGTTATATTTTATGTTAATACATCAAAATATTCCTCAATTCGATTTACGTTTTTATCTCGATCCATTCCATAAAATCGTCCTCCGATTGTTGATATTCTACAATTTTTATTAATTTTACAATAATCTAAAATTTGATTTATGAAATTCATAGCCACATAAGGAGCTGTATCTCTCCCGTCCGTAATACAATTGATATAAATCGCCGAAAACTTCCCTTTTAAGACCTCAAGAACACCAAACAAATGATTTATATGGGAATGTATTCCACCATCACTTATCATTATCACTAAATGAATTACTTTTGTATTTAAATCTAATACTGGTTTAAAAACGTTTACTATCGTACCATCTTTTATTGAATCGTCTATTATCGTGGAATACTGTTTAATAATTCGACCAGAACCAATAGTGAGATGACCTACTTCAGAATTTCCCATTTTATTAGCAGGAAGTCCTACGTAAACACCACTGGCGTGTATTAAAAAACTAGGATAAATTTTACTAAGGCGTCTCATATTATAACAGGTACTGTTATTTATGGCATCGTATTCACTTTTAGTTTTGTTAAATCCCCAACCATCTAAAATTACCAAACAAGTTTTCATTTGCAAACAAAAAATATAAATTTTTAAATTTTAATTAACAAATTATTTTTTAAAATGTAAAAAATAAAAATGATTTGTTCGTCAAATTTATACACAGACAAATTGTTGAATAAAATGATAACAATTTTCTAGCGAATGGAAATCTTGAGGAGATTCTGAGAGAAGAGAGCACCGACTATCTGAAGCAGATACCGGAAAAAAGCATAACCTATGACTTCTTCTCTAAAATAACCGAAGCATAAAAACATTAGCTTCATAATAAACATTTTCAATTTTCAGCGAATATTTTTTATTTTTTTTTTAAGTTTTGTCTACAAGTTTAGACAAATATTTCTCGTATTGTTTAAAAAGAAAAGTTAAATCCTTATTAGATTGTTTACTAACGACTTTTTGTACAGCATCTATGAAAGACTTATTAAGCCCACTTAGTTTATCATCTACTACACTAGTATTTATTACACGTACAGATGAAAGTAAACCTTTTATAGATTCAGGATTGGATAAACCTCCTTTTCTATTGCCAATAGATGCTTTTGCTCTTTTCTTAATTTTTACATCTTCATTTTTAGGCATTTCTTCTTGAATTACATGTGATTCTTCATCTTTCGAATACGGTGAAAGTTGATCTTCAGCTTTTCTCTTTCGGATTCCACCCATAGGGGATATCTTGTCCGTTTTTAAATATAAAATACAAATTTGTTTTAATGAAAAAAATCTTTAATCATGAGATGTCTCAACATCGCCAGAAGGCGGAATCGAATGAAATTCATCTAAAATAGAGGAAGGAATCCTATTTAACATTTCTCTAGGGAATATTTTTAAAAGTTCCCAGGCTTTATCAAGAGATTGATCGATAGTTCTACATTCATCGTATCCTTGAGAAACAAATTCTTTATCAAATCTTTCTTTAAATTCAATTGACAATTTATCTTCACAACTAAGGGATTCTTCTCCTACTACGGCCTTCATAGCTTGTGCATCTTTTCCTATGGCATACTTAGCGTAAAGTTGGTTAGAAACATCGCCATGATCTTTTCTAGTCATTCCTTCACCAATAGCACTTTTCATAAGACGGGAAAGTGATGGCAAGACATTAATAGGAGGATAAATTTGCCTATTATGGAGCTGCCTATCGATATAAATTTGTCCTTCTGTAATATAACCAGTCAAATCAGGAATAGGATGAGTAATATCATCATTAGGCATAGTCAAAATAGGAATTTGAGTAATAGAACCACCTCTACCTTCTATTCGTCCTGCTCTTTCATAGATTGTACTAAGATCTGTATACATATACCCAGGATATCCTCTTCTTCCTGGAACTTCTTCTCTAGCTGCACTTACTTCACGCAATGAGTCGGCGTACGAACTCATATCAGTCATAATAACCAAAACATGTTTTTCAACAGTATATGCAAGATATTCAGCAGCAGTAAGAGCGAGTTTTGGTGTAATAATCCTTTCAATAGTTGGATCATTGGCTAAATTCAAGAAAAGTGCAGTCCTTTCAAAACTACCCGTGTCCTCAAAACTTGATTTAAAAAATTTAGCAGTTTCCATATTCACACCCATTGCAGCAAAAACTATAGCAAAATTATCATCACTCATATCTTTAACATCCTTTTTCTTTACAAGACCAGCTTGTCGACAAATTTGTGCAGCCACTTCATTATGTGGCAATCCTGATCCACTAAAAATCGGTATTTTCTGACCTCTAGCTATAGAGTTCATGACATCAATAGATGAAATGCCAGTTTGTATCATTTCTTCTGGATAAATTCGAATATTTGGATTGATAGGCTGACCTTGGATATCCAAAAAGTCTTCAGGAATAATTTCACTTCCGCCATCAATAGCCTTCCCACTTCCATTAAATGTTCTTCCTAACATATCTTCACTAACTGGCATTTTAAAAGTTTGACCGGTGAAAGTTACGTGTGTCTTGTTTACGTCTATTCCGGATGTCCCTTCAAAAACTTGCACTACGGCTTTCCGTCCTGAGACTTCCAAGACTTGACCTTTTTTTAATGAGCCATCGGACAAAGTAATATTTACAATCTCCGCATATTTCAAATAATCGATATTATCAAGGATTACTAAAGGACCATTTACACCCACAACTTTTCTATAAGAAAGTCTTGGTTCTATGTTCCAATCTTTGAAAATTTCATTGGACATTTAGAGGGTGAAATCAAAATAAAACACTTTGCCAAAATCAAACTTAACAAAATTTGTTTTAAAACGAGGCAAATCATTTGCTTGATCTTGAAATTTTTGTTTCAGAATAAGTTTTTTAAAATTTATAAAGTTAGAAGTGATAATTTAAAGTTTTTTTTTGAACTATAAATACGTTTTGAAAAAAAAATACCATATGATGCTTTTATTTTTAATTTTTTTCTTAAGCATTTTAAAACAAATTTTTGAAACAATAGGCAAAATCCTTTACTTTTTTTTCATTCTGCCCTTTACATGGAAGACAACACGGGAAATAAACACCAAGAACATTCATCTCGTGGAGCCGGTGGAAACTTAAACAGACAAGATTTAAATTTTCTTAAGTTTTTGTTTACAGAAAAACCATACGAGTACAAATTTAAGAAATATAAAGTTAGAAAAGTTCCTCATGAGACAATGAATTACGAGATTGATGATCAAACGCGGTTTAGAAATACCACAATGTTTGCTAGAAATGACAATGCTGTGTTACAATCGCTTTACGGTTCTTCGAAAAATGCCGGTTTAAAAAATTATTTAAAGAAAAAACAAGCAGAGAAAGAAATTAAGTCAAATTTTAGTAAGGTTTTGGATAAAAAAGAAGTTAATAAAGTTCTGGCTGAAGTTAAATATCCTTTTGATGTTGTTGATTGGGAAAATAATATTGTTTATGATCTTGATAAAGTGCAAACTAGTAATGATAATGAAACGATTACTGAAGAGTTTGTTAATACAATTTTAGAACAAGATTGGGAGAAGTATATCGTTTATGATCCAGAAATACAGAAGGCAAATAAGAATTACATGACCATTTACTTAGAAGATCCTAATTTAATTTTTGAGAAAGTCGAAGAAAAGAAACAGAGCAGACTTAAGAAGAGACAAAAAGAACAATTTTCAGGAGATAAACCGTTAAAGAATAAATACAATATTTCAAATGACAAATATTACAACCAAGAACAAAAAACAAAAAGTAGTTTAGGAACATTTGGAGTACAACACTCTTTACCAGCACTTAAATTAGATCCACGTTTTTATAAAACGAATCACACGAGAGAAGAACTTAGAAATTTCCATAGACCTTCTTTTAAATTGCCTCACAGAATTCAAATTGAATTTAAAAAGCCACTTTTAGCAGAATCAAATTCCTCGAATATCATCAAAAAAACTTCTGAGTTGACTTTAAAAGACACGAGTGAATTTGCGATTTTTGAATACTCAGAAGAATATCCTTTGTTTATTGTAAATACTGGAATGGTAAGCCTTTTAAATACTTATTATAGAAAAAGTAACCAAAGAGATGATTACGCTTCAGATCAAAATAATTTAACAGTCCTTGATCTTGATGATCCTTCACCTTTTTACGGATTTGGTGATGTTAAACCTGGTTTTACTCTTAAAGCGATTACAAATAATTTATTTTGTGCTCCAATTTTTAAACACGCAACTAATGACTGGCTTTGTGTAATGAGCACAGACTCTAATGGAAATTACATTATTTTACCAAGGAAGATTGATAATTTATATTGTGTAGGACAGGAATATCCAGCAGAAGAAGTATACGCACCACATTCAAGAAAATTGAATATTTTTTGTAAAAATCGACTTAAAGTTGCTGCGTATCGTCTTTTTTCTCTTAAAGATCGTGGATTTAAAGAATTCAGAATGTCACAATTAGATGAAATGTTTCCTTATTTCAGTGAAGGAAGTAAAAGAAAATGGCTTAAAGAATATGCAGATTGTGTTAAAAGAGGAAAAGAAAACGTTTGGGTGTTAAAACAGACATCATCTCTCCTTTTAGAAGAGGATTTACGAAAACTTGTTACACCTGAAAATATTTGTCAATACGAATCAATGCTTGCGGGTGAGAGAAGATTAGAAGATTATGGTTATAAATGTCTTGATGATAGTGAAGAAGAAGGAGAAGATGAGAAAGTATATTCTGTTCCTTGGCAATTAAGTAGAAATTTTATTAATGCGGCCAATGGTAAAGGTTTACTAGAACTTAACGGACCAGCGGATCCAACGGGAATAGGCGAAGGTTTTAGTTTTAGAAAAATCAAACTCACGAAAGGAAATGAAGCCGAAAATAGGAAAATTATTTCTGAACACCAAGCCAATTACAAAGAAGAAATTGAGAAAATTTGGACTAAACAACTTAATTCGTTAAGTTCCACATCAGAAATACCTTTTGATGATAGTTATTTTGAGAATACGAAAGAAGAAAAGCCTTTTGATAACATAATAACACCAGATGAATCTAATATTTTAATAATTAAAAGAACTTACGGCTTTGGCGATGATCAAAGAGTTGAAATTGAGAAGATTACAGATTCTAATGTCATTAAACAATATCTTAAAGCCAGAAAGAAGACGAAAGTAGATGAAAAGAAGACAGTTCTTAAATGTGGATCGTGTGGAGAAATAGGACACACTAAAACAAACAAGTTATGTCCAAATTTCAATACCACGAAGAAACCAACCAAAAAAAAAATTGAAAGTGAAAGAAAGAAAGCCAAAAACACTTTCCATAATATTTTAATGCCTTTAATGAATGAATTTTTTGTAATGCCTTACTCCGTGGCCTTTCATAGACCCGTCTCAGTTAAAAAATTTCCAGATTATCCCACGATCGTATCTACTCCAATGGATTTAAGTACAATTAAAACGAAAATCAGACACAATAAGTACACGACTTTCTCTGAGTTTTTCAAAGACGTAAAGCAAATTCATGAGAATTGTGTAAAATACAATGGACCTGAACATTCTTTATCAAAAGTAGCTGAAAATTTTATTAAATTAGCACAAGAGACAGAAAGAGTCAATAAAAGTAAAATTGAAGAAGCAGAGAATATTTTTTGTGAGTATTTACTTGATGAGAGTAATTTGTGAGTCACAGAATGTGATTAAAAATTTTGTTTTTTAAAAAAGTTATGTTTTATTGACAGCTGTTTAAATTAAACCCTGTGTTCAAATCCAGTTTGCTTACTTTATTTAATTTTTATGCGCATAATTTTTTACAAGGATCGACCCCTGTGCACTTTTAATTTTTTTCTTGTTTATTTTTAAATACTTATAAAAGGATAAGAGATACTCCTTTCTTTATCAAATTTCAATTAAAGTTTATTAATTACTTTTATTTATACTATCGAGTTTATGCAAACGTATTTTTCTATTTTATTTATTTTTTTTACCCCTCCATGAAAGAATCAAAATATTTTTTTGAATATTTAAATAATGAAAACCCATTCGCTTTTCTCAAAGGCTATGAAAAAAATAAATTTAACGATCCGAATGTAAAGAAGAGATTAGATTCTATTCAAAAAATGCAACCAAAGTTCATACCATGTACTTTAGATCCTGGAATTTTATCTAAGGAGCACAACCACGCTATGAACAAAATTATTAAAGATGGTATTAACCAGGACATCAACCAAGGATTAAATATCCTTTTAAGAAATAAGGTTGTGTTTGATCAAAATGCATTTCTCCAAGGGAAAACAGATACTAATCCCCCTGGAGATACTGCTCTTAGATTTTGTGATGTTGGTTATGATTCGGATCATAAAAATTTTGACTTTGATCTTCCAAAAATCGACCACATTCTAGAAATTTTTAAAAATAATCTAAATTTAGAAAACATGAAAGACATAGTCATAGAAATTTACAGACTTAAATTGTTCAATAAGCAAAATATTATAAGAAATAGAGTTTATGATGCTATTAAAGATAAACTTGATGATGAAAATATTGCTAGTATAGATTTTAATAAACCAATAGAAAAAGAATTTAATGGCAGTAATAGATTTTAAAAAAGAAAAGGACTGAAAAAAATGTTTAATAAAAATAGCATTGGATTTGTAAAAAATGTAGTTTTTATGAGGGAGGGGGGGGGGTATGTAGATGGTATCTCCCTTATCACCTTAACTTTCTCAAAATATCCTTACTTACCCCTTATCACCTACCTTACTACAATTAACACGGCCTTACATAGACCCAATCTACCCTCACTTTATTTACAAAGCCCCACATTTTTATTTTATTTTTTTTGCATAAATAAATTTTTTTACCCTTGCCCCTAAGCTCGATATCGTTAAAAATGGCTACAACTTCAGAAACAATGAATGAATTATATCCCCTCGCTGCACTATTCGTATACGCTAACAACATGGAAATTACTAAAGAAAGAATAATATCTGTCCTTAAAGCCCTTGGTGTTGAAGGACAACCAAAACTTGCTGAACTTTTTGCTTGTGATGTCATTAAAATGAAGAGTATGCTTACTTCCGTATCTTCAACAGCTGCACCTGCTCCTGTTTCTTCTGTTGCCGCCCCGGCCGCAGAAACTAAAAAGAAGGAAGAAGTTAAAGAAGAACCAGAAGTTGAAGAGATTGGACTTGATTTTGGAGATTTATTTTGATTAAATTATTTTAATCTACTTTTAACGTACTTTAATCTTAATAATCTACCTTTACATTATTATTTTACGTTTATAATTTAATAATTTTTTAATGTACTTTTATTTTTGTGAATTTTTATTTTCTTGTAACGAACAAAAGAAAAGATCGTAAAATAAAAAAAGTAAATAATAACCAAATACAAAAGATGATACTATAACTCCTCCTAAATTCATAATATCACAAGAACTACAATTCCTTACTCCTATTCTCATTACAAAGAGATTGTCAATGATTATAAATAAACCAACAAGTAGAAATACTTTCGAGAGGAGATACGAGACTAAATTAAGTTTAACTTACTTTTTATAAAAGGAAATAACAATCTAAATTTGATTGCCATTGATTTGAGAATAATCGAAATAAAAGAAAAAGAAAGAAAAACAATTAGAATAACCTTCCCGTAAAAGTATTTTATAGCAAAAACTGTAGTAAAAATTAAGTTAATTATACTAAAAATCTAAATTAAAAAATAACTTACAGTTTCGTACTTGTCATTGATTGGGATCATGGGCTTTCTGCGAAATTGTAAGTTAACTGGTTTTGAGGGGAAAAGTTAAATGGGAGATTGAAATGCTTAGAAATAAGGTTACGTGGGAATATCTTAACTTGTATTTAAACAAAGGTGCCTCATTGATGTTACAATTATTAGCCATTTACGTGTAGCATTATTTAAATATCCTATTTTTTTTATTAAAAACTCCCCTTATGAGACGAGTAACGGACTTAAAATCTAAGAAATTTAAGAAAGCAGAAGACTCGATCGTAAAACAAAAGGACGATCTGAATTTAAATTTATTAAATAAGGACATTGTCTTTATTCTTCAAGGATACGAAACTCGAATCAAAATTAAAAATAAAACTAAAAGAGATTCAAATATTTTTAAATCGTCTTATGAACGTTATTTACTTTACACGAACCAAAAACCTTTTTATTTGGATATTTTCCCTTTTATTAATTTGGAGACCGTTATCATAAAAAATTCAGATGAACTTAATTTGGATTTATTGAGTACTAGGCCTTTTAAAACTCTTTATATTTCTAATATTAATAAGATATTTATAAACAAAGACTTATCTATTGAAGAAATTTACTTTAAAAATATCAAAATTACTCTAAAAGTCATTTTAAAAATTTTATCTTCTCCTATTTTAAAATCAATTAATTTAAATAACGTCCAAATTATAACAAAAGATGATAATAACTTAGTTTGTAGTAAAACAAATTGTGATACCTCATCAATAACCCAACACATGATGAGTTTTACAAGTATAGATGAAGTAAGATACAGGGATTATAATTCTGAATCACAAAATAACACAATTTCTGAAATCATTTCTTTAAAAATTGAACAGAATTCAAATTAAAAAGCGTGTTCATTTATAAATTCAAATATTTCTCTAAATTTTATGATTAAGATTCTTCATAAATTTCACAGTTTTACGTTCGTAAAAGACTCGGATTTCCTTTTTATTTCTTATAACACAACTTTTAATCTTTTAGAGACAAATTTAGATTTAGATTTAAAATTTATAGATTTTAAAAATTTAGAACGAGTGGCTGTCAAAAATTTCACAATTTTAAAAGCTTGCGATTTTTATGATTTAAAATCCTTGGAATTACAAAATGTTACAATTTGCAGTAAAATTTTAGATGAAATAACCTTTAAATTCCCTAAATTATCAGAAATTGGGTTTATAGGATGTGATTTTAGTAATAACTCATTTTATAAAATGATCGATTTATTAAAAAACAAAATAAGAAAATTAAATTTAAAAGATTCGCTGATTCCTTTGAACTCCCTAGAATTTTTAAAAGAAAATTTAAAAAATTGTAAAGTAATTTTTAGAGATGGTGATAAAAAATATTTTAAGTAAAAAACAGTGAAGGTAGATGTGTGAACATAGTGGTTGATTTATAGAAGTAAGAATATTTTTACTGTTTTTTTAACAAATATCAAATCTTGATCTAGTTAATTTTTAAAATCCTGATCCCGTTTATTTTTAAATATTAAATTTGATCCCGTTATTTTTAAAATTTTGATAAACCCCCTTAAAATGTTTAAAGATTTTGAATTTACTTTACACAATGGTCGCGTTTTAAGCCAATTTTCAGTTTTAAAAAAGGACGACAGATTCAATTATAAATTAGATTATGATAGAATTAAAATTGAAGGGGCACCAGGATTCCATGGTTCTAATAAAATTTATTCATTGGGTCAACCAACTTTAGTAGGAATTGAAAACATTATTAAATTCCTTGGAAATAAAAAAATAGTTTGGATTAATCTTAAAGAAGAACCTACTATTTATATTAATAATTTGCCTTATATCGTCCGTGAGAAAAACAATCCCTTTTCAAATATAA
>KB909281.1:0-11165 GCA_000383075.1 Nosema bombycis CQ1 | reverse complement strand
TTAATTTAAATGAAAAGTTGCTATTATAGAATACAACAAGTATTAACTCTTGTATTTTTCTCAAAATTATTTGAGTAAAGTGGGAGCAACATCCGTTAAATTAGAATCTTGATAACATGATTTAAAGACTTTTATGGAGCTTGGTTGAAATTAACAATAAGTTTCTCGGTATCAAAAACGATATTTTTGATTTTTTAAATGGGCATAATTAACATATGATTCTTCGTTCCTCTTATACATTAAAACATAAATCATTGACACATAATACCTGTAACATATCTTACCAATGTACAGTCTGTTAAATAACAAAATGTGGGTTGATGTAAGCATTAGCCCTAAAAACAGGGGTTAAAAAAAACGTCAAAACTAAAATAAATATTTTCATAAAAGTAAAAGGGTATGCTTACTAGAGTTCTTTAAGATCATATATCTGAACAAGTACTAATATACTTTGTTTTTTGTTCTGTTTTTATGTGGTATATGAAGCTTAATGCCAGACCAATTTCCTCTTATAGTATTGGTATGTACTTAAGTGATTGGATCGACGAAATGTTTTGAATGATTAACCAACTTGTGGTCTGTAAAATGCACATTTAGCCCAATGTAACCTCTCCAACCATCAGTATAAATAATTGTGTCTGGTTTAACATGTTGTTTAATGAGATTAATTAATGTATCTTTGGACCGATTATTTAGTGTAATAAGCTTAATTCTTTTTAATCCAGATCTTTTCACAAGACATAACACTTAAACACCTTCCACACGGTGTCCCTTGAGGTACTTCCTTTTACCAAATTTCGACAATAGAATCATTTCCACCTATTTTTTCTTTACTATTTAATATTTTTTACAAAAACTTGTCTTAATTTTTGTAAAAGCTTTGAAATAGTAATGACCGGTAAATCTAGATTTCTACTTATCTGTTTTCTAGATGCTTCAAACGTCCATTGCTGCAAAACTTGTACAAACTTCACTTTTGTAAGTTTTGTACCATAGAACACAGTGTTTTTCCATATAACATAAGTTCTATTACAAGCTCTAAACAAACATTTGACTTCTTCATCCTTGCTTTTAACCCTTTTTACTACACTTCCACAGTAAACACATGGTCTGGCATACAAAAATTCCTTTATTAACACGTTCGGTACGGCGTGACCCACCGGTGGGTCACAGTTTTAAGAATTCTCAGGCAGGTGGAGAACACAGACTACGCAAATTTACTGAGATATTTACCAATGTGGAGGTGTGTTAGATGTTTTTTATTTAAAATTAAATCGTTTTTGTATTTTTTCGAACGATTTTTAAAAACACATTTAAACGTTTTATATGTATTTAGAATTGTAAAAACAAAAAGAAAGGAGTAAGAAGTGTTTTTTTAATCTTTTTATATAACATTTAAGGAATTGAATAATCTGATCTCTTCTAAAAAGACTCATAAAAGAGTATTTAGTTTAAAATATTTTTTTGAATTTTATTTTTCTAAGGGTGAAAAAATAAAAGAAAGTACCGGCCTGACGAAAAGGTTAATATTTTAAGCGCCGTACCGAACGTGTTAATTCTAATTCTTTCTCAATTTCATCTATTTTCAAATTTTCGAATTCTCATTTTTGGGGGTAAAAAAAATAAATTTTTACGACCCCCTTTTTTGGGGCTAATGCTATCTTCCTCCCAAAATGTGTATTTTTTTCTCATCACTTAATATGTCCTCCTTTAGCCTGTAAAACAAGTTGACGTTTTTTTTAAAACTTAAAGCTAAAGATTGGTAAATTTCAACTGGTATAGAGTACCATATATCAGTTATTTTTTTTGGTGTGTGACCGTTTCCTGTCGGTTTTGAAAATTTTTAAGGGACCCCCTAAAAATATTGAGAATATAGAGAAGACAAATTGTGGATGAAGAATTAGTGTTTACGGACGCTAAAATAGATTATATTATATTCAGAGAATGATTTATTTAGCATTAAGTTAACTTTTAAGACCAGGATGTTGAATTTTTGACTAGAATGAAGCTTAAAACAATTCTATGCTATGTGGCAATTGCTGACCTGGTACTGAAATGACAGTCCAGAAGGAAACTGGAAAGCATGATGGGCATAAATGGTGCAGCACCTCAAAACGTTTCTCCCGTAAAAACACCAGACATGATTCTTTTTATTTTTTGCCCATTTTTTAAATTTTCAAAACCGATAGAAAACGGTCACGCACCTTTTTTTTAATTTGTCTTTTTTTTGCCACAAATCCCTCTAATTCACATTTAATGATGCCCCATAGTGTTTTTTTGGATTTATATCCGGGGATTGTGCAGGCCAATCTAACAATTTTATCTCCTTTTCCTCAAAATAAGTCTTCGCCAGCTTCGAAATGTGTTTTGGATCGTTATCCTGCTGGAAAATAAAATCTTCCAGGCCATTATTTCTGCGGATTCATGTAAATAATTAGATAAAATATCAAAACAGGTCATGAATCCATGATACCATCTATAAAAATTAGATTCCCGACTCCTTCATATGAAAAGCAGCCCCACGCCATCACTGAACCACCCCCAAATTTAAATATTGGCGTGAGGGTTTTCATTTAAAGGCTTGTAGCCGGAGCTCGCTATAAAGAATCTTTTTTATTAGAATTACAAAGTCCAAACTTGCTTTCATCAAAAAATTATCTTTTTAATCTCATTATTTGATCGTGCTAGGGATTTTCTTGCTTTAATCACCCTATTAAGAACTTTTTTTTTTGATAAAAATGAAAAAACATTGGCCTTATTTAGGATATTTTTGACAGTTACACAGCTGATGTCCTTTCCTGTAGAGTTTCTATATTTCTTTGATATCTTTCGCAAAAAAAATTTAGGATTTTTTTTATTAATTGATATAACAACGCTCCTATCGTCAGTATCGAAGATTCTAGGTCGGCCCGTGTTAGCCAGATTATTTACATTTCCAGTATTTTTATACTTCGCAATTGTTCTTGACACCGTCCTTTGGGAAATATTAAGTTTTTTAGATTTAAACTCATGTGTTTTCACCTCTTTGAAATGACCAATTATTCTTACTTTTGCAAAATCATTAAGAAGATTGCAGGCATGCAAAATTTTAACGCTTATACAGATTTTAACCCCCGCCCCCCAGCAACGTAAAAAAAATTATCTCGATTTTTTTCTTAAGAAAAAATTTTTGAAAGAGACGATCAAAATCTTTAGATTTAGTGTTTTTTTGTTCGCCTTTCCTTACCCTCCTATTCATGGTGAAAGAATTTTAGAAATGCTTGAAAATTTTACATTTTAAATTCCTATTTTGTCCTACAAAGACAAAGCAACCTACTTCATGGTTTACCTGGGATAGATTGGATCCACTTTCCTCTGTGTTTCAAATTCTTGTTCGAAATTTATGAAGATTCATAAAATTTCTTCTTAAAGCGATAATTAGGGATATAAATGTACAAAAAAAAACGTAAAAGGAGATGTACATCAAAAGGCGGTTCTTAATGTTCAAAATTAACTATTAAATTTAAAAATCTTTAGAGTCTTTGTAAAACTAATTTCAAAATGTTTTAACAACAAAAAAAAATGTTTTTAGTTTTTATAATCCCTTAAGGGGGGAGGGTTAAAATCTTAAGAATCACCAAAAGTTTTATAAGTAATTAAATAGAGTTTGCAACTAACGCATTTTCCATTTTTTACAGTCCAATGCATAATCTTAGCACACGCTCATTTTTGAAAATTTATACATGTATTATGGTGTTTACATGGCGAAAATAGAAAATCTTGTGCTAAATTGTTTGTTTACAAGTGTTTATTTATTAAATTTAGTACATAGTCAATAAATACGTTTTTTTTTTGTTAAAAGGGTGGTGCATAATCTTAGGACATTTTGAATTTAAAGGTATTTAATAATTAATAGAAGCTCCATCTTTGTCAATTACTTGTTTTATTCTATTTTCCATTGAATTTACCAACTTTTTACAGTATCTCTCGCTTATTATCTCCCAGTTTTCCGTAATTGAATTTTTTAGATCAATTAGATTTTATGTCTTTCCATTACCATAATTTAACCTAGAAAGCTCACGCCATTATTTTCGATCGGGTTTAAGTCTGGAGAAAACGGTGGCTAGTACATTGTCTCAATATTATTGTCTTCTAGCCAATTTTTTGTGGATAAAGAAACATGAGGCCCTGCGTTATCCTGTTAAAAGTATGCTCAGAAGATTCTGTACATTAATAAATGAAAGAAGGAACTGTTGAAGTATTTCTTGATATTTTTCGCTGTTTACTGTTCCATTAATGAAGGCCGATTTAGATTTGCCCTAATAATTAAAACAACCCCAAATCATGATAAATGACCCACCCATGGCCCTACGGGAATAAACAACTTTTTCAGTGCTTAAACCCGCCCAATAATGCTAATAACCATCAGGGTTATCTAAATTAAATTTTTTTTCGTCTAAAAATATTATTTTTTCAAACCTTCACCTAAATGTTTATATTTACCTGAAAATAAAATTCTATTTTTTTGTGGGCCTTGGATAGTTTTGGCTTGCGCTTTATTTTTCTTCTGACTAGATTTCCTTCATTTTTTATTACTCGAAGCACAGTTGACTTATTCACCTTAAGATCTGAAGTGGCCTTTATCTTATTTGCGGTAACATTTTTACCTCTTGCAAGATTGATTGCTCTAGATCAGGGGTGAGCAACCTTTTTGATTAAAGGGCCAATTTTAATTTTTAGAAGACGGGCCATTGAAAAAAAAACATTTACAACGATTTTAACTGAATTGTTTAAATAGATTTTTCTGAAGTATTTAAAGATGATGAGATCATATAAGTTTGGTATTTAGCATATCGACTTCAAGTTTTCACTCTTTCTGTAACGCGTTTGTACTTATTTAAAAAATAAATTAAATTTCAAAAATGCTCGGCGGGCCACTTGTGGCCCGCGGGCCCCGGGTTGCTCATACCTGCTCTAGATCAGTGTTTCTCAAAGTGGTCTATATAGACCCCCAGGGGTCTATGAAAGCCGACAGGGGGTCTACGTCGCGAAAGAAAATTTTTGATTCCATGAAAAAAGGGGGTCTACGATAGTAAAACTGAATGTTTTTACGGTCAATCAGGTTACTAGGGGGTCTACGAAACAAAAAAAAATATGGCAGGGGGTCTACGAAACACAAAAAAACATTGCAGGGGGTCCATGACAATAAAAAGTTTGAGAACCTCTGCTCTAGATCTTGTCCTCACAAAAGTTTTTTTGGTCTCCCAGGAAATTTTTTCTTACCATACATACATGGATCTTTAGAAAGTTTGGATATTACGTTCCTCGACATTTTGTTTTCTTTATTTATTTTCATCATAGATTTATTTTCGGTGCGAGGTAGATTAGGTTTAATTTTAAAGTTTAAAATTAGTGAAAAAAAGTAACTAGTTTTAATAGTTTTAGAATCATATTAAATTTTTTATCTTTTCCAATATTGTATTCCCAAATAAATTGTAGTTTATATTCAATGTGCAGGGTTTGTTTTATGTCATGCCTTTCACGGATAAAACGTTTCGATTGAGACCAGAAATCTTCGATGCTCCAAGTATGGATATTTTAGTCTGTCAGACATACTTAGTTTAAGAATGATTTATAGTTAAATGATTGTACTCTGGCATAGTTTTGATGGCCGACGCATAGGCACGCCACTGATCTGTAATTATGGTATTATCCTGAAGAACATTGTCTAGAATTTTTTTAACCATTGTTTCAGCGTTTTAATATGATACGAATATAAAAAGATTCTTGCCGCCACGTTCAACGCCCCCTACATACCATTGGCCTGCTGTTTGCCTCCCACAATTATATTTAGATTTGAAGAATAGACTTTCATCCATTTTAACAATTTTTGGCTGACCATTCTCATCATATCCGCCAAGCCTTTTGCCGTCAAATCACACTCAGTCCATTATCAATTCTCTAATTCTCGATGTATAAGTTCCTTTTGTATTCCTATTTTATTTAATCTATCCGCCATATAAAAACAAGGTTTTTGTAATATTTATGTATGATCAAAAAAAATCTGGGAAACTAAGTTTAAATTTTCAAAATAAAAAGATTTTAATCCAATCGATTAATTAAAAGATATACTTCATTTATAAACGAGATAAGATGTTCAATACTATCTAATTCCCTTGTAAACCCGTCGTTTTTAAACTCAATATAAATGTAATCAATAGAGACCGGATAAAAAATGGTACTATTTTTTTTTCTCAAAAACCCATTATTTTAGCCCGTAAAAAATTTAGAAAATTTCACCGCGTTGAAAAAATTAATCAAAAAAAATAAGTTTTTTTACCATAGTAGGCAATGTTGTGATGTGCAAATTATGCACAAAGAGTTTTAATTATGTTTCAAGCAATAGAACTGCTAATTTGTTACAGCACACAAAAACAAAAATTCAAAAAAAGAACGAACAGTCTTAATTTATGCATATAAATCTTTTACACGAGCGTAGACGTAATTTAAAGGTTTCATCACTGGAAATGCTAATCGGTTTATGTTTTAATAAATTTAATTAAAAAATATATCTTAAACAGAAGACTATATTGTAATTTAAATATATTTAATGGTGTTTTTAAAGCATAATAAACAGCCTTACTCGGCCTATGTTATTCATCCGGTCTTGTTTTCTTACATTTCATGTTTTAATTAAAATTGAACGTGTTTTTACAGACAAATAGACCCATTATTTTAAAGCGGAAAAAACCCCATTATTTTACCATTATTTTGCCCAAAAAACCCATTATTTTTCCGGTCTCTAGTAATCAATAATATTGGTTATTGTCTTCGCACAGGTAAGCGTTTCGAATATCCGACTCAAGATATCAAGATCACCCTTAGAATTCTCGTACACCCATTCCACAATGGGGTTAAATAAATCTGTTATAAATTTCTTAATTGTTCCTTGAATGGGTCTAATCTGTGTTCCTATATTTCGCCATATATTGCCTTCTTTAATAAAAAAATCTCCACATGAAAGGATCATCATTTGACTTAGTCCTTCTTCTTTTAACCATTCTACCAACTTTGATGGATTTAATGATTCAAAATACAAGGACAAAAGAGTTCTAGAAGCTTCTGAAAACAATTGTAAGTCAACTATGTCTTTTTTAAAAATTCTATAATTCTTTCAATGCTCGTATTTCTTCGCGGCGACTGAATTATATTGGTTGTAATATTTTGTTCCTGGACAAACTGCAATGCACCTATAAATGTGCAGTTGAACTCAGGTATGACTTCGCTATTTACCACGACTCCATTCTCTTTTAGAGAATAGGTCGGGCTTTCCACATAATGAGATGCTTGTTTGCATGAAACACCCGCCATTTTAAGTAAGGACGTGTCGGGCGCAGTAAATACACCTTTGTATACGGATAATTCTTTAAAATCAAAATTTTTATTATCATTTATCCACATCCTCAATGATTTATCGAAAATAGTATAAAGCCACATAAATTTGTCGTTTTTTTATTTGTTAAAGACATTTCAATACCAATTGCATATTTGTCACAATTCATTTTTTTTCAAATTTCATTTTAGCAACAAAGATTATTTGTTGATTTCGTTCAGATAAGTTGTCAGTTATAAAAGCTTCATTAAAATTAATTATTTGTATTTCTTAATCTAAAAATAGTAATTCATCCTAAACCAGGGATGGGCAAACTACGGCCCGCCGATGGTTTTGTAAAAAAAATTACATTACAAAAATTCGAATTTTTATATGTTTTTTAATGCTTAAACTAGTTCATCTACTTATAAAACATAAAATTTATGCTCTATTACAATAGAAATGCTAAGGTAACGGTGTTCAGTGCTATAAAGTATATAAATTACAAAACAAGTCCTTTTGACATTCGGTCTGAGTATTCTTAGACTTAATGGCCCATGAACCATCCGGCCCGCATCCCAAAAAGTTTGCCCACCCCTGTCCTAAACCAGTGATGGCAAACCCCCGACCCACGGGTCACTATTGACCCACTTGGTATTTTCAGTGACCCACCTGAAATTTTTTTTATTTCATAAAATTTAACATCTGGCCAGTTTGATGAATCCAACTAACTATAAAATTATGTAAAATACCATCTTTACATATTTTAAAAACAAATACTACAATTTTTATGGTAAAACATCATGCTTTTATTACGTTATTGTATTTTTTTTGCATTCATAATTTTATACGTGACCCACTTGGCCATGTGATAGCATGAAATTTTGCCAAAAATGACCCACCAACCAATTAATCTCTGCCATCACTGTCCTAAACAATGCCTTTTCTAAAAATTTTAACTATTTTAAAGAAGGTCCCTTTAAACATCAAACTGGGCCTAAACTACCCACGCACCGAATATAATTTGTGGTAAACATCAATAGCATAGCCCTTAAAATCTATGCATGTCCGTTAGTGGCCACCTTTTATCAGTTAGTATCGATGAGATCGATCATCAGTCACTTAATCGAGGCCTGTGCAGTAATTATGCATTTGCTAATCCTTTGTCTTAGTGGCTATGACTATGCACAACACAAACACTTTATAACCACCCGACGAATAATAACTTTGAAATTATAAATAAACTTTATTGCAAAGCGTTTTAATTTATTGAACATCACATCCATGTCTTTGGGTGAAATGCTCTTTTATGGTGTCTTTTTGTGTCCTAAACTCTTTGACTGCAGAATTTTTGTGACACTAAAAGTTCTATAGAAACAGAATTAATTTTTTCAAATCATCGCCAATGACGGAATTTTTCTAGAGCAAGCTGAATCTAATTGTCAATAAATTATTACTAATAATACAAAATCAATATATTTACCGTTTTACTCTTTTTTTATAATTAAAAATCAGTTGGCATTTACAAAGGGAGAAATTTTGCATCGGAGAAGGCAATAACTATAGAACAGTAGATATTCTATTTAATGGCATAATAATTGATTAAAACTTATAAATTTTACACTATAACTTTGAATAATTATGTTCTGTAGTGTTATATTTAAGCAAATAAAATGTTTATCATTTTTTCGAGTATGGCGAATCTCGAAACTCGGATCTTTCAAAACCCTACATCAGATATATTGCATAAGTAAGATGAATCTTCTTTTTTTGCAGACTTTTACAAACAACACAAATCCTCCTAGCTACTTTTCCTTCTTGATTTAAAATTTTAGAAGGAAAATGTCTTTATGCTAAACGACTTGGTAAATTTTCAGCAAGTCTAGGTCTTCCGCGAGCTTGTTTTTTACTTTCCTGCTGATATTTTTTAAGGATTTGTTTAATTAATATTACATGGAATTCGCTATACTTTAACTTTTTGTTAGTTACTTGTTGATAAGGGATATTTGCGTTGTAAATAGACATATCAAGTAAGTGGAAAAGTATTTTTTATACCATTGCAATGATTTTCTGCATGAATTTATGGCACTTAAAACCATATCGACCATATCAACAGAACCCAAGTTAAAATTGTAATCGACTACACATTCTGGTTTTGACTTATTTAGGCCTGTTGCATAATTCGTTTTAGTTGTCACGATCATTTTTGGTTCATGGGTACTTGTCAACATGTACACATCCTCCTTATCTCTCCATCTTAGGGCCAAGGGATTATCAGTGTTTTTGAAATCGAAACATTCCTTTTCTAACTTTTCATCCATAATCGGCATATCTTTTCTGTTTTTTCTAACTGTTTCAACGCGTTGATTTTCAATTTATGTAGAAGATCGAATAAATTTTGTCTTGAATTCCAATTGTCCGTAATTAAAGTATGACCTTTTTTAAAGTTTTATTAGAGACATTACTACATCTCCAGATTTTCCTATATTCGAAAAGGTTAAATCACACTCTGTCTTGCTACCAGTATAAATTATATAATTTAAAACATAATTTGTTTTACAGTCAAACAAAAAAAAAACGATTTTGTCCCGAACCTGCTTCTTTTTGAAGGAATATATTGCTTGAAATAAACTCTGTCTTTAAACAACATTAAACTTTCATCTATACATAATTTTTTACCTGGATAAAATGACTCTGCAAATGATTTTTTTAAATCATTAACTATAGGACGAATTTTAATTAAAGGATCCTCACAATGTATATTATTATCATTAAATTGTAGCATTTGCATTAGAAGCAAATATATGTCACGAACCATGGTGTTTCTAAACGTATTTGTTTGCAATGACTCATCATTGGACCAATATTCATTAATGCCCGATTTTTTCACGCGGGACATTAACATTGTAAGTGCAAAAGCATACATCTCACTTATATCGGTATCTTTCCAACTGTTAATACGAGACTTAATTTTATTTGACGAGTTTGCTATAACATACAGTCTGTAAAATATCAAACGCATATTTTTTTTGTCATGTCTTTTTAGGTCAAAAATGTCTGTAAAAGGCATATTAAAGGTTGTATAAAAATAATTAGTACATTTACGGATTTACTTTTTGATATTATTTTTTAAAAATGCTACATTTCTCGTTTTTTTAACAAAATTGTAAAATAATAAACGCATATTTTTTGCAAACCTAAATTGGCATATTTTTTATTCCCGCCAAAAACGTTTTCTTGTTTTTTTCTAACAACCCCCATTATGAGATTAACTGATTTCGAGAAAGGAAGAATTATTTCCCTGCATCAAGAAAATTTTACTCAGGTGCAGATAAGCAAAAAAATGGACGTAAACCAAAGCACAATTTCTAGACTATTAAAAAAACATGATATTTGAGGAACTACATACAACCTAGAAAGTTCTGGAAGAAGTAAAGTGTTTGTAGATAGTGAATAGACCTTGTGAAAAAAATTAATAGTAAAAATCCTAAATCATCATTGCGTGAGACCGCAAAAGAATTTACAGAAAAGGCTGGTAAGGACATGTCACACACAACAGTCAAAAATATTCTAAACAATAATAATATATTCTCTTTTTCTCCAATTAAAAAACCACTCCTATCAGAAAAAAACATTTTGAATAGGTTCGAGAAATCTAAAAATTTTATTGCTCTTTCAGATGACGAGATTAAAACCATTATGTTTTCGGTTAATGTAAATTTACCCATTTCAATCCAGATAAAACGTGTTTAGCATGGAGAAAGCCCTCGACCGGACTCCAAAAAAAAATTTGACTCCTACTGTGAAGTACGGG
>KB909279.1:2474-13136 GCA_000383075.1 Nosema bombycis CQ1 | reverse complement strand
ATTTCCCGACACCAGAAGCACCATGTATAAGAAGTGTACTGGGTGGAAATACTCCCACGTTTTTATAATCATCTTTTTTAAACAACGGATTGTAAATAAAATCAATAACTGGCTTATGTAAATATTTTATACCACCAAGTTCAGTAAAATGTGGATAATGTGAATTAAGAGTAAGTGATTCGTCTAGACTTGCGTTAATGTATTTACTTCTTAACATAGCACTAACGTCATTTTGTGCATTTTTCTTTTGCATTTGAAGGGTAAATTGTAACTTTTTGAAAAAATATTTTTATTAAAATTCAAATTATAACGGTCAATAAAATATTATCATTTTTTAGAAATAATAATTCAAACCGTATCCATAAATAAATTCTCCTTTGCCAATCTCGCAGTTCATGTTTACTGAAAAGTTTTCTGAAAGTTTATCGATTAAACTAAATCGTATTTTTTTGTTATTGTCAAAATTTATCTTTGCTTCAGCTTTATCAGTGGTAATTTTGCATCCTAAACCATAAGAATAAGTCTTGTCCCGCGAGATTGTGCTTGTTATGCCTATTTCAAAAATTTCATTAAGTTTTCTATAAAAATCGAATGAAAAAGTGTTCAAGTGTTGCAACCCAATTGAGCCAATAGAATTTCCTTTTTTGTATCTACCAGCAAATGAAAGACTACAATACGATTCAGAAGAAATAATTTCAGTTCCAATAGAAGCATTACCCAATTGTTGCATATAATTAAAAATGTAAATAAATGAAGCTCCTTTGATTGCTGGCTTTATCATTTTCAAACACAAATTGTTTAGTTTATTGTTTAATTCTATGTTAATTTGAGAAAAAACATTTTTATCTTCTGAATATACAGTGTTAAATTTTGTAACTAATTTCTTGTAGAGATGTGTTCCTTGAAACTGCATATTTTTATTCTGGTCTAAGCTAAATTGAAAGAGTGAATTGGTAGTGCAAAAAGTGCAGAATGCATTTCTTATAAATTTATCTGCGTTGTATGATGAAATAAACGACAATTGTGTATTATCTGATAACGTCTTAGAAACCTCAGCTTTTAATCCTGAATAATTGTCTGTTTCTAGGATCATTGAAGTTTCTAAGTTGTATTTATCAAAACTCGTTTCAATTTTTTTGCTGAATAAATTTTTAAGTCCGTTAGAAATCCAACTCATAGGGTGGGATAGATTGAAAAAAAATATTGTGTACTTTTGGTAAAAACAAGCTGAAATACAAAAAATTGAAATAAATTAGATTTTAGTAAGCACATAAGGCAGTTTGGACAATAAAAAGTGTTTTTTATGAACTTTGTGGTTCATTCCATCAACGATACAGGAACATTAATGCTTTTATAAATTACATTTTGAAATACATAACACAGCGGTTTAGATATTACATTTTATAACTGCTCACAAAAATTTATTGCAGACCTTATTTTTTCTTTTGAATTCCCCTCAAAACGTGATTTATTCAAATCTTACCGCCATCAAGTTTTATTAAAAATCAAAATTGATAAAACATTAACAAAAAAAATATTTCATCTGCAAGTAACCACAGGTATCACAATGGCATTGTCTTATTTTTGCAAATATTTAGTGAAGATATATACAGACATTTATTTGTTTTAATGTGATCACAAATTATAAAGCCGTTTAAAATTATTTCGTTAAATTTAATTTAATTCTTAATAATTGAAATCGAATTTTGATTTATCATTTTTTAACAGATTCTGATTTCAAACTTGTACAAATATATTCTCTTGCATAATATGAATTAAGAACAAAATAAGGTACAGCTGCTTTTACAAGAAATTTACATTAATCTTAAACGTTTATAAAGTGAGATTTTAATGGTAAAATAAAATAAATTAGACTGAAAAGATATGCATTTAGATGTATAAAATGGCCCAAGGTGATATTTGTTTTGTAGAACTTAAATAGGTTCTAATTTCTTTTTAATCATTTGAAAATAATGATTTATTTGGTTATCTGTTGATGAATATTATTTAAGATATAAATTTATTATATTCCTGTTGTTTAAAAAAACTAAATGTGTTTTTTTATATTAACTTGATCATTAAAAGATTCGTTTGTCAAATTAAAATCAGATGCCGATCTGTTTATCTATTAATAAATCTAAATGATCAATTTTTTCATATAAATAATTATTTTTCTTTATCCCTTTATGTTTTGTATCTTGTTATTACATTTGCTGGAAACAATTGTAGTTTGTAGTGAATTATCTTCAATCGAAAAAAATAAAGATTATTTTCTTCTCTTTATTAAGACAACAGAAAACATCGACGAAATTCAAATTGTACACAGAAAGATAAGACCTCCAATTCTAGTCGATTGTCTTCGAGAAAATGATTTTGAGCGAACTGTTGAATTAAATAAAAATGGATCTATGATTTTTATTTACAAAATTAAAATTAATATCAAAAAGAAATTCTATAAAAGGCATAAGCTTGAGATTTGTTTTTATAGTGGAAAAGATCTTATTTGTATTGCAAAAGAACTTAAATTTAATTACGAAGGATATTTTTTGAAGACCCTGAAATTTTACACTCCAATAACTGATCTTAATGAGAATGAAGAAAAATTATTTTACGAACCTGATCGGAAAAAAATTCCCAAGAACAAGGACAATTTCTGTATATTTGAAATGAATATCCCTAATCGAGAAATTAAAGGTCCTAACGTAGTGTTTTAAATAAAAGTTTGTCGCTTAGTTTTAAGTTTTATGGGAAATTGATTGTGTTGTAAAGGTATGGTAATGATGATGTTGTACCGAACCAAAGCGTCTAAGGATAATTTATTTAAATTTTATTTTTATATAAGCGCTGATTTTAAATTTTTTCCATACATCGACTGTAACGGGTATCTCACCTGCCTTATAAATTAGATTAATGTGCCTATTTTATGGAAAACGTCATTTGCAGTTATTTTTAAGATTAATTTGCATTTAATATGCTTGAAATACGCATTTTAAAATTAAAGATACAAGTTGGTTGCCATTATTGATTTTTTTAACTCGTTTAAATATTTGATTCACAGTTGATTTTATTGATTAAAATTATTTATTGCTTTAAAAAAGTCAAATGTTTTTTTTTGTCTAAAATAAACACATTATTATAAATCAATGTAAAATAATGTTCAAATAAAGCTATTATAAATTTTTTTGTGTAAAAACATCGAGTTTAACTTAAACTTTTACAAATAAAATGTAAAAACTGTAGGAAGTGTTTTAAAGCATGCAAAAATACTATAAAAGTAAATAATATATAGTTAATAGAGAATCAAATAAAGTTAAAATTGATTTAATTTTAATTTGTGATAAAAAAATATCACCTGATATTTAATTGATTAAAAGTTAGAAAATTTAAAAAAACATTTTACTATATTTGTAAATGAACATTTTTTAGCCTTTTTAACTTTGTATTATTGTAGTTAAAAAATAAACTGTTTGGTGAAAGTTGATTGATGAAAAAAATCGTTTAATAAATTCCTATGTCTCTTGAATTTCCACCTTAAATCGTTTTTAAATAATTTTGCAACTTTCATTTTATGCCTCAAATATGATTTAATCTTGATCAAAACAGTATAATTAATCAGACAATGATTATTAAGATATTTAAAGAATTTTGTTGGTTGGCCCTAATGTTTTTTGTTTTGTTATTGCAGGTGTTTGTAAGAATTATAAGTGCCAGTAAAAAATCTAAAAAAAATACTGATTTCTTTATTCTTACTTTAAAACAACAGAAGTTATTGAAGATCTAAAGATTAATACAATAATTGAAGAGACACTTGTATGCGTTAATAATGTCACGGTAGAGGATCTTTCATATAGCATAGTAAAGAGAGACGGATTAGAAGTTTTTAAATATAAAATCAAAATTAAAGTTAAAAAAGAAATCTTTATGGAAAACAACTATGAAATTTACATTCATTTCAATAAAAAGGAACTCTTGTGCATTGCGTCGGAGCTAACATTTGATGAAAAAGATTTCACATTAATTCATCTGAAATTATATGCTCCAAAGAAGAAAGACAGTGAGGAAAAAGGGATGTTATATTACGATCCAGATGAAAAAAGTATTGAAAGAGATGTTGACGGCACTTTTATATTTGAATTAAATGATCATGACCCCGAAAGATTACGTAAGAAAAAGATTAATAACCTAAAGGAAATGACTACTTTTTACATTGATTCAATTACCAATCTGGACAGAGAATGCTGTAACCTTGAAAGGAAACATGGCGAATTTAATAAAATTCTTGGCAAGATCGAGGTCGAACTTGAAGAGAATTTAAAATCATTAAAAACTGCAGTCAATTCTACGGAACATGACAGAAGAGCTTTTGAATTATGTCAAAATGAACTTTATGATCGTAAAAGAGATTATGCAAGTTATAAAATAAGAAATGTTGTGGCTATTGAAGAAAAAAAAAAGAAAAAGGAATTGGTGCTTACAAATATGTTTAATATGTTGTTAAAAAACTTCGATCAGCCTTCTACCCCAATTAGTAGTACACATGATGAAACAGCTGCTCCGCCTTTAACCTTAAAAAATGAAAGAAACTATTCTGAAATTAATGGTGAAAGTGATCTTTCTAGTCTTAAAACACCTGACATAAAAAACGGTCATTAAAAATTTGTCAAGCTTTATTTAATTTACGACCATTTGCATATTTTAAAAAAATTTATTGTTTAACGCTATTACGGCCCTTTGACCGTATACCTTAATGTACGGTGAAGTCAATTTGACTAAAAGGGTCCTTAAATCTTGTATAAGCAGACTTTAAAGCCATATAACATTTTATTGAAGGCTTAATGTTGCTTTTTTTGCGTGATTTCTATCTTTAAAAGCTTTCTAGAAACATACTTTTTTGAGTTAAATTAAAAATTGTTGTTTAGCTTAGGTAATGGTTAAAAAAAAGGCTTATTCGTTTTCAAGTTTTTTAAGTTCTACTAAATTTTTTTTAATAGAAGTTACCTGGCTTTTCGAAATGTTTTTTATTTCTCTGACACTAACTTTTTTGTAAAAATAAATCGATTTAAGATTTAGTAATTATATTTATGATTTCTTAAAGATTAATACATAGATTTAAAATGTTTCTTTGCTTAAAAACAGTGCCATGGAAATGGCTCCAAAAAGATTTTTGGTGCGCCGCGGTCAATATTATGAAAAAATAAAAATTGATTTATTGTGATGATTTAAGATTAAAAAGAATACAGATTGGCCCATCCTTCTTCAATACTTACAAACATCAATGAAAGACTTGAGTTATGCGTCGTTTTCACTTATTTCTTGTAATTTACATGAGTAAATATAAATTAAATTACACAGGTGCGAATTGAAGTAAAAAAATTGCACAAATGGGGCGCAGCTAAGTCTAAAAATTCAAACAGTGCGTCGCAGCTCTATAAAGTTGCCCTTTACTTTAATAGGTATACTTTTTTAAATCAGAAGCCGTAAAATTTGACTTTTGGGTGGATATTTTAACCTGGAAAGCCCGGTTCTATTTTTTTTATGATACCTGAGAAGATTTTCGAAGTTGGAAAAAACTTTATTTACTTTTTGTTCTTTAAAATGTTTTTGTTGGGTTTGTATCTCTTCTAATCTAAATTGCTTAGCTTTAAAGCGTCATATTTAAAAATCTGGATTAATGTAACTTAGAAATTAACAACCTTTTTGATCAAAGGTTTTTTTAATGGCGGGCTACCCAATCAAAAAAAATCTACAATAATTTAGACCAGGGGTGGGCAAACTTTTTTTGTCCGCGGGCCAGTAAATTAAAAAAATAGTGCCGCGGGACGGATGGTCCAAAAGCCATGAACTCCAAGAATACTCGGATCAAAGCTTTAAAGCTTTTTTCTTATTTATATACTTTCTCGCACTAAACTAAGTCAACTTAGCATTTATATATCATAAATAACACATAAGGTTTATGTTTTATAGGTAGATGAACTAATTTAAGTCTAAAAAAATATAAAATAATTAGAATTTTTGCAACGTATTTTTTTACAAAACAGTCCGCGGGCCTGATCCGGCCCGCGAGCTGTAGTTTGCCCATCCCTGATTTAGACACAACTATAAGAATAGAAGTCTTTTTATATTTTCTAGACAATCAAATTACATAGGGGTAATCTTAACATGTTTTTTTCATATCTTCACTTTTTTTCAATTATTTCAAACCTATAGAGTAAAAATCTAAACTGCGCGGCAAACCACAGGTTGCTAATCTCCAGGACCAGGTATATTTGAATCTCTTCATCTTCTCAGATTTTACCTCTTCGAAAGAAAATAAAGATGTCCATAATGCTCAATAGATTTAAAAGTTTTAAAGGCCTAATTGAACGACTAAATAGTTGCTGATTTATTTTGATTTGAATTGCAACTTAATGTCACATACATTCATTCGTATGGTAAAATGTGAATCAATTTATATCATAAATCAAAATGCAACGGCTGTAATTTATATATTTCCGATGGTGGTTGAAATGATGCAATTGATGAAAAAGAGATCACAAGTCTCAATTTGAGTCCAGCCTAATGCCTCAAAATATCATTTTTACTATATTATTTGTTTTATAAATAGAGTTAAATATTTTGCAAAACTGGAAGACGATTTAAAAAGTAAAAAAACATACTTACATTAGATAAAAAAAATATCATAAACAGTTATATTTTAAGGTAATAATCGCTCCATTTGTTTAACATTTATAAATAATAAAAAGTGCCTTCCTTAGTTTTCGCTCAAAAAATCATTTACCGACCTGATTTTTCTTTAATTTATCAAATTGATTGCATTGATTCATATTTACACTTTCATTAAACCCATGACGATGGATCTAATTTTATTATTACAATATTTTAAAACAGTTTTAGGAGGTGTTTCCCCAAAAAAATCGACAAAGAAAGATAAATTTACCACTTTTTACATCAAATCGGCTTTAAATATTAGTGAAATACAAATTATTGATACATCAAAAGAACCAGGCATTGTAATAAAAACAATTAAAGTCAATGATGATATACGATGTAAAAATGAGAAAGATGAAGACGGGCTTGCTATAATAAAATATGTGTTTAAAATTAAAGAAAAAAAAGAAATTCTTTCGAGAGATAAATTTAAGCTACATATTTTTAGTGATAATGATCTAATAGGGATTTTATCCGATTTCTCATTTTATGAAAATGATTCAAGAATAATTATGGTAAATCTTTTTAAACCAAAAATGGTCTTTGACGAAAAAAAAAGTGCGGCAGTGATTAACCAATCAGAAAAAAAAATTAAAAAAGGTATGAACGACATTACTTTATCTAACTCACTAGATGTTATGCCAGAAACAGTTTTATATGAAAAAGTTGAGAAACAAAAGTCAGATGCAAAACAATTTATCAATTCAATTCTTCGTTTAGAATATGAAGTTATTTCTCTTTTCGAAATAGGGGCCGCTTATTACAGGGAGATTCAACTAGTTAATAAGAAAATAGGAAACATAACTTCTGATATTGAAACAATACCTTTTGAACATGATAAAAATGCCTTGGAAATACAAAAAAACAATCTTTTTGACAATAAAAAAAAACTTGATAAATTAAAGATCAGAAATGAAGCTATTATTAATGAAAAAATTGCAAAGAAAAAAAGGTTATCTGACCAATTAAATAATGTCTTTGACGACTATCATAAACTAATTTTAGAGTCATGTAAAAGTAAAATTATTGTTTATAGTACTTCAAAAAACGATCATGCTGATAAAGGTAAAAAAGTCAAAAGAATTCGTAACACTTCGTTATCCATTAAATATTTATTTGTTGATGAAGCAAGAGGCGAACAACAGAATAATCTACAGAACCCTGAAGATTCTTTAATTTCCAGTGCAAGAGAAAATAATGCAGAATTAGAGGATTTTATATCAGAGAATAAACCTGTTAATGATCTCTTGTCCAAAGATATTATGTACCAAGAGGATGATAAAAAAGAAACAGTTTTTGAAAGTACAGAAATATCAATATTTGAAACCCCCGATGAGTTTAAATCTAATGAGACCATCTCTGAAGACGAAACGCTGATTAATAATGCTCTAAACAATCGTAATAATGAACAACTTTACCCTGTCAAAAACTTTTCTTCTAATGATAAAGATTCAGAACTAATATCGATAAACGACAAAAAGAAAAAGTTCTTTGAAAACAAGGTTTTTATTTTATTCGGGCTTGTTCTTGGACTTTCAACTTTTTTAGGACTAATTTTTTATTTAAAACATAAGAAATAAAATTTTTATTTAATATTTTTCATTTGAGTCATGATATTTTCATATAAAGAAAAACACCCTGTGGATTTTAATTTATAAAATATTTTAATTGTTAGCACCGTTTGATTTTTTAATTAAATATATATAATTTCAGGCTGCGGGCTAATCATTGTATCAGGAACCATCTGCAGATAAAAAATCATGACTGATCCTCTTATAATCGTAAGCAGATTTCTAGTTAAACTATTTAAGAAAAAAGTTTAACTCCGGGGTGGACAACTAAAATAAAATTCTAATTAACTCTTGAGACGACGTCCGCACATAACGTTAACCTTTATTTAACAGTCAATTTAAAATGAAAGTTTTTTTTGCTAGTTTCTTAAACGTTTAAGTCCATTGATGTCAGTGTAAACGCCCCAATGGGTCAAAATTTGTAAAAGTTTTTAATTTATAATTATCGTGTGGGCTACTTAAGACAATCACCAACTCAAAAATCAAAAAACGCATTTTCTTAGAAGATTTTTAACTTTTTAAAAACGAAAAAAAAAATTACAAAGTTTTAAATAAGATCTATAATTATTTGTAAAGACTATAATAAGTTTATCTGATGAGTTGGACAGATTTAATTTTTTGGAAATTCTTAAAAAAATAGAAGTGGGTAACTGAAAAAATGCCAAGTGGATTACTTGTGATCTGTGGATCTCTTGTTTGACATCACTTTGCTAATTAAAACATCATTGACACGTATATAATTGGTTTGCCATCATAGCCCCCAGTAATACATGATTTGCAATTATTCTTAAAAAGATATTAAACACCGTTTTTCATTTGTAAATTTAGCACACTTTTACAGAGAATTGTTTGTTCAATTTGATATAAAAATTTTTAATTGGTCTTTAAGTTTTTAAATAAAAAAAATTCACAAAAAAATTACATATGAGTACTTATAACGACATTATTACACCTACGGATACAAAAAATGAAATGTGGTATAATTGGGAATCACCTTCAATGTTTTTTTCTACAAGCTTCATAATTGTTGATATGTTTATTATCACCTGGCTGATCACTGATAGAAGAGTAGAAAAGCAAAAAGCGGGATTGTATTTTTGGACTCTTCAACTTTTTATATATAATCTAACTTGTTTTTTTATTCGTTTAGGAGCTGGACCACTATTTATGGCAAACTTTTGGTCATTTTTTCCCGGATTTTATTATTCCTTAAACTTACGTAGATTGGAACTTGAGATAATGTTTACAGTAAATTTTCTATTACTTTTTGTAATTGTTTTACTTTCAGAACAGCAATGAGTTAAAATATGGGGATGGGGGTTATTTCTGTCTTTTTTAAACAACTTTAATCAAAATAAATTATTTAACTAAATAAACCGTTTTTGTTTTATTGTACACCTAGATCTCGATTTGCGTTGTTTTCAATTTTGCGTCGTTTTAAACTTTCTGTTGATGATTTCATCATAAAAAATCAATCTCTTTTATGGCAATTTTGTTATATTTTACGATAAAAAGAACTTTTTTGACTAAACACGAATAATTGTTAGCTCAAAATGACAATTCTTTATATGAATTTCAACAAAAACATTTTCGATTTCGCAAATGGCAGCTTTAATCCTTTTATATCAAGCATTGAGTTAGATTTGTCTTTTTTACGTTGTCTAAAAACCTTTTGAAAACTTTACGCTTTTTGAAGTCAGAGAAAATACTTTTCAGTATCATTTTTAATGCCAGTATCTAATGTTAGCTGAATACTAAGTTTTTATTTTTAGTTTAGTTCAGAAACTAACATGTGGACGGCGATAGTCATATGGTGTCAATATGGACCAATTGCAGCCACTGATCTGGAACATGATCTTAAACAATGTTTCAGATTCCCCTTTAAAAGTATTTAAGGGAGCGTGACATGCTACGGATGGCGCACGAGCGTAATAAAAGGTTATCTTGCAGTTCTGTTCCAATTGACGTCAACACTTATAATTTTAAAGAAAAAAAAACATTACTACAGTCAACCCTCCTATGTCGCGGTTTTTAGAACGCGATTTCCATTTTACGCGGTTGTGGTTTTAGGTCAAATTTCTTACAACACGGTTTCCATTTTATGCGAAACGATCAATCGCGTTATAGGAGAGTTGACTTTTTGTGCTTTACAGTAATATTAAAAAATTTACAGTTTTCTGCAACATTATTTTTTTTGTATTAAAATTTAAAAAATTTTCTTTCACCATTTGATAAATAATTAAACTTGATTTTTCAAATAAACAGCACTTTTTCTTGTAATTAGCTTTTTTTTACGCTACTATTTTAATTAAATCCTTTTTCTTTAAGACTGCCTTTTTCGAAAAAATCTGGAACGAATTAACAACTTTGTCTGTATCTCAAA
>KB909272.1:1920-12856 GCA_000383075.1 Nosema bombycis CQ1 | reverse complement strand
CAACTGCATATTGAAATTAAACCTGTTAACAAAAGGATCTTTCGTTTTAATAAATTTTGGTAATATACACTAAATGGTGCACAGGCGACAGCTATAAAAAGTGGAATTAAGGCTGTAAAATAATTTCCAGCAGATTCAAAAAGAAATCCTGAGAACAACATAAGCAAATCAATACCAGTACATCTCAATATAATCTGTAATACAATTATCGAAACCACACTCTTTAAAGCAGTAGATCTTTTAATCAGTATCCATAGTTTCCTTAAATTTACCTTCTCTTCTCTTACTGCAGGCAAAATGTTTTTTCTGGCTAAGAAGACGACAATTAACATTAGACACAAAGTGATTGGACCCAAAAGAACAAGCCTAAATGTATTTGCTGTATCAAAAATCTTCAATGCCGCTCCTGCTGTAAGGCCCAGCAGATTAAAAAACGGATAAATTGCCATAAGAATTGATCTTGTGTCTTCATTGCCAATAGAGTGAAGTAGCTGTGGTATAATAGCACACAAAAAACTGGATGTAAAACCGATAATAAATCTAGATAATGCAACTACTAAAAAATATGGATAGTATGTTATCGCGTAAGCACCTAAAAGAAAAGTTAAATTTTCTTATCATTTGTTGTTTATAACTGAATGAATTAATAAAAAAACACAATATCGTTCCGGAGACTCCACCAAGATGGTACAAAACAGGAGGAAGTTTAGAAAGCAAGTCGTGATTATTAGGTAAAAAATCTGATGACCATTCTGTTAAAGAAGTTTTCATTATACTTGAAAACGATGTATTGTTATAGCCAACAATTAAAGATAAAAAGGCAAGCGTACATAAAATTATTTTTTCTCTAAATATTATGGTAAACAGTTTTTCTTTTCTTTTTGGCATATTGTTAAGTGACTCTGTTTCCGGACTTAAATTCATTTTTTAAGGATTAATTTTTTTTCAATTAATAATGAAATTAATTATTTTTAAAATTAAAAAAAATGATTTCTATCTTAGATAAGACAATCTTAACTCAAAAACAAAATTTTTTATTGATTAGAAAAATCGAAGACTTTTTAGAATAAAATGTTTAAAAATTTTTAATGGATAGATTAACAAACAATTAAAATCGAAACAAAAATATTAACCACGTTTTTATGACGCCATAAAAACGTAATTTTTAAGGTTATATCGTGCATTTGTTAAAAGAAAAGTCATCAAAGTTTATATTTTTAAAATTTTTTAAGCAAATGTCATTTTTAATAGATTTGACATTTTTGTAAAAAAGGCAAAATATGTTTTTAAACGCAACAAAAACTTGTTTTTTGTTTGTAATTAATCTAAACAAAAGAAAATATAAAAATTAAAAATTTTTGATAGGACTTTTTTGAAAGTTTACAATTAAACAGTATTATTTGAACTTCAAATAAATAATTTAATTAGTTAAAAGTCATATTTGAAACTGTCGTCGTGGTCATATTCAAGGGATCATTCTGGGTTAAATATTGTAGTACTCGTGGGTACGTAAATCCGACAAACGCAAAAGAGATACTTATAATTATGAAAATCAAACTTCCAAAGAATTTTATTCCATAATCTTTGTTATTGTAACATTTAATGGCCAAGAATCCGAATGGGAAAGCATATGCCAGTGGGTTGCACATAAAATGCCCAATTATATCAAACACTAAACCTAGACCCATCTGAGGAAACATGTTGATAGTAGTTATCAAACATATTACTAAAAAGGTAGTAACTGCCTGTTTTTTAGTTTTTGATTTAATTTTCTTAAATAATTTTACTTCATTAAGAGACCTCGTTACAGCAGACAACTGGTAAATAGAACTTATTAATAGCCCAATTATTGCAAAACAAGGAACTATAAAATGAATACAGTAAAACTTTGAGTTAGTATCGAATAGGTGTTTAACTATTTCTGAATTTTCGTTTGCTAATATGCTTATAATATCTTCATTCGGCATGTAATCACCAAAAAGCAGACTGCCCGCAATGCCCATTATAGCATAGAAAACACATGCACCTAATGAAGCGGCAGCAGCAACTAAAATTAAATTTTTAACATTCTTATCTTTCATATCATTGAAAATTTCAACGACATTGTTTTGACAAAACATAGCAAAAATAAAAGTGGAAATAACGGACAAGGAGACGGTTTTAGTCGGATTGGTAATATGAGCGGACTTAAAATCGACGAGTACAAAATTCATGACACCAACTATTAAACAGTTAATTGCAATACTGGCGAAACTAATTTTAGATAACCAATCAATAGATTGTAAATTTTTAAATTGACCTCCCGACAAAATGATTAATCCATACAAAACCACGAATACATAGTAAGGATTAAATCCGATACTATCTACCACAGAATGACCTAACAGACTTGTAGAAATGAGACTGATGAATTTCTGAAAAAATAAAACTGTTGAGATTGAAGTTATCATAATCATAATATCAATAACGCTTCCAAGCCATTCTATCAAAGACTTACCTAGACCGGTATAAGATAATCTGTTCTCATCATCCGATTTCACTGCCATCACTTGGTTTTCTTGAGCATACTTTACTTCTGTTTCTAGATCTTTGTCTTGAATACTAATCGAATAAGTCTTCAAAGGTATATCTTCTTCTTTCTTAATTTCTGATTGCCTAATAATTTCTTCATATGAAAGAATAAATAAGACTAAAATAGATATAAAAGAGATTCCACCGACACCTAATAATTGAAGAGAAGCATACAAAATCCCTGATTTTGCAAATGCTTTCGGTGTAAAATACATTCCTACACCAAACAGAGTTGACCACATAGCAGTTATTGAGCTAAAAACTGATATACCTCCTGACATTTTTAGGGTGATAATCCCATCCTTAAAATATATTTTTAACCTGAACATATTTAGAAATCTAATTAAATCAAAAGAAAAAACTGAAATAAATTTCCAAAAAATTATGCCAAAGGAATTAATTTAGAGCTCTATTCATGTTCAAAAATAATTTAAAAATATATTTATATTTTAAATCACATCAATTTTTATTTTAATTAAAATGGAAATATTTGACAGCTGATAATTTCTTGGCAACTTATATTAACGAAAATAAAAATTTTTTTCATAAGCTTTGACTTTTGTCATTGGTTTTCGATTTTTGAACACAAAATATTTCTCTTAAAATCAACAAAAAATTTAATTTTAAATCAAATAAAATCCAACATCGGTTAAAATTTTGATTTGCCTTATTTATGTTTTACGAAAAAAATGTTTAGAATATGATTGCGATGGTGACCAATTTTTTTTTGGAAATCTTAGATCAAATACTTTTTTTAAAATGAAAATATAAATCTTAAAATTTTATAAAATTGTAATTTTAGTTGCTTTAAAACATAAAAGTGATTTTTTTGTTTTTATACGTCAGCCTTGCCGTTGGTTTATACACAAGAATTTAACCAAAACCACATTTTATTCAGAATCACAGATCATCAAAACAATTTTCATAATTAATTTATCAATTTGATTTCAACATCTCGAATATAGAGTCATTGAAATTTAAAAGCCTGTGTATCTTTTTTTACATAAAATTGAAGAGAAAATGGACTTAATATACAGGCATTTGAAAATTAAGACAACCCTATTTTTAACACGATGTCAAACAAAGAAAATCCAGCTTAAGAAATATCGGGCCTATAGTAAACAATATGCCTGTGATTTTTATAACTACATAACAAAATATAATTATTAATTGCAAAAAAAGTTACGATTTTTTCTTTTTACAACAGTCATTAGCAAAAAACTTTTAAATTATGTGATAAAAATAGATCTTTTAAATCAGCAAACGAACCATTCGATTTTTTTCATTTTGAGCCGGAAAGCCATTAGATTTAAAATTTATTGGAACTAAGATCCCTAAAAATTTTCTAAAGATTTTTATTGATATTCGACAGCCATACAAAATCATTTCAATAGAAATTTTAAAAGCAAAAAAAATATTAGATTCTTATCATACCAAAAGCATCGTTTAAAAAAACCATTTATATTTTTGCTGATCGGATGTAATTAGTTTTTTCAGGACAAATATGAACTGTTAGCAAAATTTATAAAACCACCCATGAACTTTACTAATCGCATACTTTCAAATTAAAAAACAAGCTTTGTTTAATTTACGTTGTTAAACTCTATTACAGCCTACTATGGCAAATCATACATTTTATCTAATTTATGAGAATACTCCTATGAAATTGCTTAACAATTTTCTAAAAAGCACACTTTTTCTAATAACCGTATTATGCACGCCGGACGTCAGTTTAATGCTCCAATTTAAACTACCTTCAGACATTGAATTAATAAAAATCGATTTAAAAGAAGTCCCTGTTAATAATCTTAAAGTTAGCTTCATGAATAAAGAAAACATCTCAGCTGAATGCCAATTTGAGGATCGATGTGAGTTTAGTTTTAATCCGAGAAATAATATGTACACTGTATCATTGGGCTTTGTAATGACGCATATGATTTTATCATTTTGTACTTCTAACGAAAACAAAAACTATGTGATTTTAGAGTTTTTTTATGATAATAAACTTCTAGGATTAGATTCCAAACTTACGGAAAGTAAGAAATTGTATTACGTCGATAAATTTTATTTTGCTTTAGATGCTTTTAACGAAGATGAATTTAAATTAAAGATCAACATTGACGATTTAAGAAATCAAAACGCAAAACACATTCTAGGTAAATTTGAAAGTGGATTGCATGAAAAAATTTGTAAAAATGAGAAGCTTTTTGACTATTCATTTTTTGAAATGCATGCAAAATTTGATACCCTACATTTTTTTAATCATATTTTATGTTTTGAGGAGCTCAGAAGTTGTTTATCTTCTTTAAAATCTCTGCAAATAATCAGTGAAGATAGCCAAAAATTAGAAAACTTGACTGGATCTTATATAAGTACCTTTTTCCTCGAAAAATATGATGAGGAGTTTAAAGAATTTTCTGATGATAATTTGAAAACTAGGAAAGCATTTGCTCTTTTTTGCAAAACTCATGCAGCTAAATTGGCAAAAGATGTTTTTTTTATTACCTATCATAAGTAAATATGATAATGAACATCACTTAAAAAATGCATATAAAATTATATCAACATATTTGAATTCGATAAAGAACATAACTCCTCGATTAGATTATAATTTAGAAGTTCTTTTCAATTTCGAAGAAGTTGCGAGATGTCTTAAAATGTATTTTGCAGATGAATGGCTGAAATACATTTGTTGTGATACAAACAAACCATTGAACTTTCATGAATATCACTCAAACATTTATGGTATGAATATAAAACGTATGTATAATCCTGAAGAGCTGGAAAAAATAGTTTGCGATTATTACAACACCATAGTATGCATTTATAATTTTCTTAATCGAGAAGGTGCAAACAGTCATTCCGATTTAAAGTATGTTGAGCCACTTAAAAATTACAAACTTGAATGTTCTATTTTTAAGGGAATCCAGTTTAACATCGTGAATAAAGTCCATAGGATTAGAGCGTATAATCATTTTTCCAAAGAAATATCGTAAGAAGAGAATCTTAATTATTACAAATTCGATTATACCTCGTTCCAAACGTTTGTTTTTCCCTTTAAAGTTATGAAAGAATATAAAATCTGTGAAATTGAATTTGTATTTTCTGATGAAAATAAAAAGAAAATTAAAATAAGCGATTATCTGAATATCCAAGAAGAGGATTGTAAAATCGAAGAAATAGGCAAACAAACTTCAAAGTTATTTTTAAACTTAAATCAGTAAACAAAAAATTCCCTAAATTAGAAAACGAAGGTTTTGAATAAAAAATTTTATATTTTTAAATATTCATTACGGTACATTTTGCGTACATCGACCAAAACATTCTCAAATTTTGAGAGCAATTAGTTTAAGGCTGTTTCTTACAGAGATTCGACGTCGGGTTTTTTCGTCAAATATCTTAAGCATGTCGCTAGACCAAGGATGACAAGTAATTAACATTCGTCTCACCAATAGCCCTTTAATTTTGAAAATTTTAGGAATTTTAAATCTGACCTTACCATTAAGAAATCAAACATCAAGCTTAAGGTATAAAATAAAATACTTTTTAACATTAACAAATTTAATAAAGTTTCAATTTATGTTTTTAGGTTTTTATAAGTTCGTGAGTGACTTACTAGGTTATTTATGAACTTTATTTATTCCTAAATGCTTAATTAAGTCATTTTATCCTTTCCTTAGTTAAACCTATCATAAAAGATTCCGAACGGTAACCGAATTTTTACATTTTTCTTATATAAAAGCATTGTTACAAGCTTTCAAAACCCTTTTTAATAGCCTATTTGTTAAAAAAGGGTTAAACTATGCCTTTTACACAAAAAAACACAAGAGCAAATTTGTAGATGATTTTTTTAATAAAACAGTTTTATTTACATCTGTAAACTTCTGCATCATAACTACCAAGAATGGAGATTTTTTGTCTACAAATGTGACACATTAATGGTTCAGAATATTTTATGTAATAATGTTCTAAAAACTCGTCAATAAGTTCAAATCCAAGTTGATGACCACAGCTTAATAAAATCAATCGTGTCTCTATTGGATCTTCAAAAGTATTATCTGATTTTATAGTAGAATACTCTTCATCGTATTTAATGATTAATCCAAACTTAGGGATTCGTTTTCTTGATTGTAGATTCGATATTTCTTGTTGTAACCAGTATTCTTTGATTTTTTCGATTGATGGTTCTTCAGAAAATGACCATCGTATTAATAATTCATCGTTTTTATTAAGAATAAGTTCGTATGTAGTATTCACATTCTTTATCTCTGAATAGTAATGAAATAAAGTTATTAAAATTTTGGCAATGACTCTATTACAAACAAACTTTCTATCAGTATAGTCTTTTATACTAACTTTATTTTGCCATGACAGTTTTTTAATGCATTTAATAGCGTAATGTGTCATATTGTCAAGGACAACATTCGAGAATTTTTCTCTAATAAAAAAATTAATCTTATCATCTAATGACTTTTTACTCGAACCAAAACCTTCCGAATCTGTTTCAACATAGACAATCGTTCCTAAAGAAAGGGGTAAAATTGATTCTACCATAAAATTTGAACGTTTCATGAGATCAAGTGTTGAATATAAATTTTTAGTCACACAAAAAGCATTGATAAATTTTAACTTTTTGCCTATTCTGTAGTTACCCCATTCCATAAAGCTTTCTATTGTATCTATAAAATTAAATTCCAGACCTATATTGATTATAGTTAATTCGAGTTTGTAATACATCATATCATATTCTCTGAATAAAAACTCTTTTTCAAAATTAAGCAGGCTGTTCGCATCTGATTTACAATCCTCAATTAAATTTATAATACGTTGAATCGAATCAATAATATTAAATGTTTTAAAATACGGATAACCAAGTTTTGGAAGACTCATATCAGTATCCATAACCATAGATTTCACCATGCTATATTTTCCTTGATTAATTACAGAAAGAACATCTCTAACCTCGCTTATAATTTCTTTAAACAAATCGATTGCACATAAATTTTTTATGTCTCTATTTTTCATCCAATTGTCTATCGTAGAATTTTCTCCAAATGAATCTATAAATTGGTTTAATACTTGGTCCTTAATATTGCAAGTATTTTGTGACAAAAATGGATTACGAAATGAAAACAACTTTAGTAAGATGCCAAACATAATAGGATCAAATAAATCGAATAAACAGAACTCGGTAAAAATCAGATCAACTTTTTTAATTAAAATTAAATTACAAAACGAACAAAATAAAAGCAAAAATAGAAATTTTAAATATTTGGATGTTAATTTTGACGGCCTTGTAATTTAATCTATCATAATAAATTGATTTTGTTTATGAGCGAGGTTTTGATTTTTAATTAGGTCAAAGAAGAATGCACACGTTGATAATATATGATGAATATTTTTAAAGTGTTAAAAAACAGAATGTGATGCTTTTGACATCGAACAAAAACGTTTCGTTATATTTATTTTTATTAATTCAAGTGACATTCATCCTTAGTGTAATGTAATTTTATTGATATCTGTAAAGAGGTATCTAAAATACAGTTAACGATTACCGGATTCTCACGAAAATAAACTTACCCCTTTTTACGATTTTAAATTTTTTTTCACTGTTTTTGAAATAAGCCCAGGGCTTATTTTCGATCGCGTTCAAAAATCGAATCCCTATTTTGCAGGCAAACTTACAGTAAAGCTATATTTAATCGTATAAACTTGCTTAAATCATTGTAAAGACAATTTATTAGCAATTAAATTTCTTTTTATCTGCTTTCGATGTATTTAATGTAAAAATTAATTTTTTTTTATGCCTTTTGAATGGATAAAAATCCGAATTTAGAAAATAAGGTTTTTTGTTTCAAAAATAGCCCACACGGAAATAGGCACAGGGCTTATTTTTGAGCGGGCTTATTTTCGTGAGAATCCGGTAATATTATAGAGCAGAGCTTGTTTTGATTGCGTTTATAAAACTGATGTCTCTAAAGAATTTTCTCATTATTGTGAATCTAAGTTACCTGACTGGTAAATTAAAACAAATTAAGTTGAAACTATGTAAGTAAAAATTTATTGCATTTAATTTATATTATTAAATTTTTTCCATCATAATTGTAAATTTCCGATATTGATTTTGTCAAATGGCGTTACATATGACCACTTGATCTCGTAAAGATCTGTTTCAATTTGATAAAGTTCGTGTTTAGTATCTTGTCCAGATTTCATTGTGTAAAAGTGAATTAATGATATTAGTAACGCAGTTGCGACTTTTTTTTGTACGAATCTCTTATAAATATATTTGTTTATTGTGGCACTTCTTTCTATATCATACGTTGAATATTTAAATTCGAGTCTCTGAAATTGTAAGAAAGGAAATAATATTGCGTGGTTATCAGTCAAGAAATTATTTGACATGGACCACCAGCATTTTTTGCTAAAAGTGATACCATCAGCAGAAGCTAAAACAAAAGCACGTCGGTTTGCGTCGGTTATAAAAATTTCTGATATTATACAGTATGTTTCAAAAAAAACGCAACCGCAAAAAGACCCCGAAATATTTTTTGTTTCTATAAAACAAAGCCTTGTAAATTATTTTTTTAAAATTTAAAAAAGATTTATCGGAATACATTTGCTTCATAGCAACTAAACATACATCTTTTCGTATTTTTTTACCAAAAGTGTTTCAAAAAAAACGCAACTTTTTTAAAAGATGAAAAAAATATCTTTTTATTTACGTTCAAAACAATTAGTTCGTTGTTTTTGCTTATAGTAAAACATTATGTCCGTTTTTTCTGAGTAAATAAAAATTAATCTGAACATAATAAGAAAATTTTACTTAAGCAAAAATTTTTAACACGCTATAAACAAGAAACCTATGGTGTTGAAAACCATAAATCACATATTTTTTTACAAGAATTACAGTACTTTTAAAAGTTTTTTTTATGTTTTAACATGTAGATATAAGTATAGGGCTTATAAATAAATTAATTTAAAAAAAAATGACCTGAAAAGCCGTTGAATATACTTTAATGTGCAACAAAAAAAAATAAAAAAGCTTTAATATCTAATCAAAATACATATAACAATCCGTTTCTCCGTTTTTATAATTAAACAGACCATTCCTTTTAAAAAAATAACTTTCTAGTAGGACCGATCAAAAAAGGAAAAAAACTACTTCATCAAATGATGAGAAAAAGCCAAAATAAAATCTTTGCGAACGTTTAATCTTCAATTTACAAAGAATTAAAGCTTCGTCTTTTAACCAAAACCTTTAACAAAGCTGTTATTAAAAATTTTGACTATACTTTGAAACTTTAGGGTAGTTGAATTTTTTTTGGCCAAATGTTTCCGTATTAAAACCTTAGAAAAAGAACATTTTTTTGGTTTAATACCAATAATTTATTTTCTTTTGTTGCTTTTGTGCTGTTAATAGTCCTTATATGGCAATAAATTTTCATTTGCAAAATTAATTTATCAGTAAAAAAAACAATTTAACTGTTATTTTTAAAGTTTAAAAATCTTAAGTTAGATTTAAAAAGATTTATAATGCACTTATATCATAGCACGTTCTTTTTTATCTCATTCGAAGATGTTTATGCATATATAGAACAAAAAACTGTAGGTTTTTTGATCTAATTTATAAAAAAATTAAAGGCTTTGAAATATGCAAAAATGTAATTTTTGTTTAATAAAAAGTGACAGAAAAACATTAATAAATTTATTTATGCAGATATTTTTCATTTATAAGACTTTGAAGACATTTTATGTCGTTCATAAAAAAAGTTGCGTTTTTTTTGAAACACTTTTTTTAAAAAAATTAAAAAAAGCTATATTATAATTAATTTAAGAAAAAAGTATTCCGATAAAATTGTTTTATTTTATTCAAAATGAGATTTTGCATCTTTTGTTTGTCATTTAAACCCTTTTTTATAGGGGATTTTGCGGTTGCGTTTTTTTTGAAACATACTGTATCCCTAGAATTATAAAAGAAAAGACGTGAATAGACATTGACTTTGCTTTCAAATAGAGGCATAGTTTCTGGATTAAATTGAAGTTGGCATAAGGTAGGATGTTCATTTTGTATAAAATCGATTGCTGTATCATACAAGTCCTTCACAATAAGTCCGTAAATAGATGTATTCATCAAATACAATTTCGGTAATCATATTGTCAAAATCTTTAAAAGCGTGTCTGAAAAATAATTCAATGTCAGAGATATCTTTAATTTCTCCCTGATGAATCCTACGATGTTTAAGGATATTTCTAATCGATTTTACCACTACGCACATCTCAAAATACGGATATTCTATTTCATATCCAAATTCTATATCACTATCAATGACAAAATTTTGTACATTACGGTAATCTGGCCTAT
>KB909270.1:2356-17150 GCA_000383075.1 Nosema bombycis CQ1 | reverse complement strand
ATCATATTAGATAAAAAATCTTGAAAGGTTATTGGTTATTGATAAAAAAGTTGACTAACCTCTACAGCAAACTGTTTTATTGAATTTACATCTGCTGTACAACGATTTCTTAAACAGCCAAAAAATAATTATTTTTTTTGCACATCTTAAGCTATTTTTAAGTTATAAAACAGCGTATATTATGATCGAATGATGTTAAAACTAGTAACGGACATTTTTTTTAATTTTTATAAAAAACATGTGGTTTTTTGAGCAGTTAATTTTTAATTTATCTAAATATTTTTTAAAAAATTTTTAAACCTCAAAGTACCATATTATATCAATCAACATCTAATTGGGCATTTATAAAAAATATATATCTGATTTTTTTGCGTCTATGTTTTTATTTGACGATCTTTCATAAAGGAGTAAATATAAATTTTTGACAGTTTGATATTTTTTTAAAAAAATATAAATACAAATTATCGCTTTTATTTAATGTTTAATGTTGCACTGAAAATAATCTTCATTCTTTGTTTCATTCGAACCTCTAATTCTCATGACGAAGAAGATCAAATGATAATAAAGCTTTTAGCAGGATTCCAAGTTAAAACAACTGTGCTACAATGGATGGAGTCAAAAAATAAAAGGAGTTTAAGCGCACTAGAACTATTTCAAGCGAATTTAGTCAGAATTAAAGATACTCTTTTGGTGATGAATAGAAAAAAATATGCAAATATGAAATCACTAATTTTGGCAACAAATATGAATTTTAAAATAGGCTATCCATATTATGAGACATTGAACATTTTTTTGGCTGTAAAAAGAATCCTACAAAACAATGATAAACAAAACAAGTCTAAATTAGAAGAATATGATTTGAACAATTTTAATGAGAAGATTTTATTCGAAGAGTATACCAGAATGTATTTAATTCTCGAAAAATCTATAGTTTATATGGGGCTTACCTTCAACTACAGAGCAACTATTTTCGACTATAATAGGTGGGTTGATAATACAGCTGTTGGAAGGGTCGAGTTGTTCGAATTTAACTGTGTGACACGGAATATTTCGCTGGCAACCAATATTATAAAATATTCAAATAATATGATTGAGCTTATCCTACCAAAAGATAAAAAGACAACTGTGTACGTACTAGCCAGCTCTGGAGGGTTCGAAAATAGTAGAAAATGTTTTAAAAAAGGAATCAATATTTATATCAGAGAAAAAACCATATCAATTTTCCCTGGTAATATGCCACGACATTCAGCTAAATTCTCTGCAAAATATGCCGAAACAAATCAAGCCAATATAAAAGACTACATGAATAAAACTTTCGTATGTAATAAAATAACTGCTAAATTACTAATAGCTCTGTTTCACTACTATTCCGAGATAAAAAATCAAAACACAATATACAAGATTAAGTTGATTAAAAATAATGAATATCAATTTAAATGGTCGATCTTAAAAGATCCACCAATAAAAAAAATAAAGAAATACTGGCTAAAACAAAAAATAAAAGATCATACTTATTTAAAAAAAATTCCTAAATTTGGAATGATAGTTGATTATGATAGAGAATATTCAACAAAGAAATCCGCCGAAACCGAACCCAACCCAATTAAGACGCGTTTGATTTTGTTAAGTTGTGGCCATCATTTAGGATTTGAACTTATAGATGAATTTTTGACAAATTATTATGTCAAATACTCAGAACCTTTGAAATGTTATATCTGTAAACATAAAATTAAGATTATTGGTTCTTATAAAACTGTTGTATATAAATATAAATAAAGTGTTATCTTATAAAAAAATTACTGCCTCGTTTGTATAATATTTAGGTGAGAATAGCTTTTGTGATAGATGGCTAATCAATAAATAATAATGGAACTGCTTTTAATCAGAAAAAATAGTGTTTTATCGGAACTTAGGAAGATATTAATCTGATTGTTTGCCGATCTTTATTTTTGTTTACTACTAACTATTTGTTTATGTTTAAAATGAAACTTAACATGTTTAAAAATTAGCAAAGAACATAAAAATTTTGTTAACGCTAGTAGTGTTTTATTTATCATAATTTTCCCAGTTAACTACAGTTATTCAACAATATCATCAAATCCTTCTACAGAATTTCAAAAGTATTTTTTGTTTTATAAAATCATACTAAACTTGTTATCTTTTGAACTTCATTAAGGCAGTGTGGCCGAGTGGTTAAGGCGACGGATTTGAAATCCGTTAGGCTCGTCCTGCGTTGGTTCGAATCCAGCCACTGTCGTTTTTTTTTCGAAAAATAGGTTTTGTCATATTATATTTGTTAGAATACCAAACAATACAACTAAACTTCTCCAAATATTAATTTAATTTCATTTTTATATCACTCATTGTCATTATCGCGGATAATAATTGCACAATATGAAAGAAAGTTTTAAGCCAACAAACAATTTGCAATAAATTAACAATCCGATGTTTTTTTTCGAGAACTATTGCAGATATAAAAAAAGCTTCAGATAATAAACAGATGGGAAATAAAACAAATTTGTTGTAATAAATTTGCATTATTACATTAGTGTTGTTTTTATGATGACTCATTGTCATACAAGAGACAGTAAAATGTACAAAATGAGAAAGAAGATCAATTAAAATATAAAAACTTACAAAGCGATAATATTCAATATTCTTTTTTAACATTCTCAGTCCTATTATAACAGTAGATATCCTATCAATAATCATATCCAGGCAACCACCAAGGACTGAACATTGATTGAAAGCCCTGGCTGCATGACCATCAAAGAAATCCAGACTAGAAGAAATGATATAACTTACAGAGAATATATTATCAGGCTGAGTTATAGCAAAAAATAGTAATATAATTCTCAAGTAATCGATGATATTAGGAACATTGAAAATTAATTGCAAATCCATTGAGGGTAAACAAAAGGATGAAATATTTAAACGCCAATAAGCTTTAAGGGGAAATAGCTTGAATGAAATTTTTTAATTTGATTCGGAATTAAAGGTATTATTTTTTGTTAAAATGTGTTTGTCGATTAAAACTAGTTCTTTTTCCAATTAATTAAAAACAAAAATCAAGTTGTGATTAAACATAAATTTAAAGAAAATTGATAACATGTAAGTGAAAATGAAATTTAAATAAATTAAAGCTGACCTAAGCCTTTTTTTATAACAAACAAGAACAAACTAGATATAGTTTAACTATAATTGTATTACAAGACAATGAGACATGGTCAATCTAGTAAATATACAAAATAAATTTATAATTAATTTTCTCTCAGTCGTTTTAAAAAAATAAATTAAATTATAAAATGGCTAACGTGACCTAGATTGCTCATATCCTTTGTAAATCGAATTTGTTAAATCCAAGAAAAAGAAACAATATTAGTAAACATTTAAAGATGCCTATTATTTAACCCACTAAACGAAAGCTTTTTAAAAACTATAATTAAACGTTTGTTAAATAAAGAATTTAATTACTTTCATAACTTCCGAAAATAGTTTTTAAGCTCGCAATATATCTATATTCAAATTCTGCAATATTATTCAGAGAATCGAAAAAATTAGATATTATTTTTTCATAATTTTTGATATTTATAAATATCTCTTCAAACAAAGCAGTAATTTCTTTTATATGATCATCATTAAATGGATTTTCAATTTCCTTAAAATCATCTTTGCTCATATTTGAAAATCTATCTACTCTAGATCTAAAAATTGCCAAAAATTCAAACGTTTTAGACGCTGTAGAGATAGCACCATTTAGGAATTTTTCTCGTCGAAAATCATTGTAACATTTAAAGTGTTCAACTTCTAGATCAATAAGCTTTTTGAAATGAATAACATCTTTTTTGAAATCATTGAATTCAAAAAAATTTAAACGGAGACCTATTTTATCGAAATATTCACAGTTTAAGTCAATAAATGCTTCAATGTCTATAATTTTATGTTGAATTTTGTCAAATATTTTTTGATAATTATCTAGAATCGTATAATTTTTTTCATCGTTTAAAAAATTAATATAGAGATATATTGACTCATAACAAATTTTAAGATATTTTACGTAAGTATCATGATTATATTCATCTGTAAAATCAGGCAAATCATCTGTAATTTTTTTAAAAGCATTTATATAGCTTGTTGTGTGTTCAAAATAACTATTATCATTTTTTACAAATGAAAATATCATAGCTACGTTATCATAAAACTCAACAAAATTGACGTAATTCGTGATGAAAAACTCGTTGTCAAAATAGGCATCATTTTCAGTCTCACTAGGCATAAGAATAGATAGATTAGTATCTTCTTCAACTGCAGGAAGAACATTTGCCTCTGTTCTTAATAATAACTCTTCATCAACGCCTTCGAAAAGATAATTATTTCCATTATCATTAGAATTTATCAAGGGATTGGTGGCAGAATCTGCTCGAATACAATTGTTAGGAAAAAAAATTGTGGCTAGAAAATATAAATAGTGCGATTTCATAGGGGCACTAATTTTATAAGTTAAAATAGATTTTTAATAAAAAGCCAAAATTTTTGATAAAATTCATATGCATACTTTGTTTGTTATTATAAAGTACGTGGATTGGTAAAATATGCACCACTAAGTTAATGTCAACAACATCAAATGTCAATTCTGTCATCTATTTTTCTTCTTTAAATATTGTATAAAAATTTGTGTAATAAATAAGAGAATGTCATTTATAACAGCAACTTAATAAGATTTATAAAATTGTTGATTTTTTAAAGTATCTAAAGCAGTGATTCTCAGCCTATGTTCCAAAGCCTTTTGTGTGCCGCCAAATTTTAAAAGTATGCCGTAAAATTTTTACCAATATATCGGGTGACAGCATTGATACACTATATCGCAGTGGCCGGCACCCTTTTTTGCAAGAAGAGCGAAATTCAGGGCATAAAACTTATGGCGGGCGCATCGCTCCATAAGTAAAAAAATTATTGAAGCATCAATACATTTTACAGGGCAAAACTCTTTCTTTCATGCAGTTTAGCTTTGTAAAGCCTATATTTATCGCATAATTGTGTCTAAACTGACTAACTTATTTTAAAATTTTAAATAAAGGTTTTTTTGGTTTTTGTTTAACACCAAGAACCAGACGAGCTCATCAAAATCTAAAACGGGGTTCATTACTCCCACAACCAACATTTGCCGACTCCTTGCCTAAATACTTAACCTAATTTTTGTGAAAAATATTAATTAAACGTCTGTTTAATAAAGAATTTATTAACTGTAAAATTTGTCGATGATAGTTTTTAATCTCGCAATGTATCTGTATTCAAATTCTGCAATATTAATTGTGGCATGTTATTTGAACCCCCATTTTATTCCGACCCCTCCCCCTCTCCCAGACCCTGGACAACTCATTGGGATAACCAGAATCAAGGAAGAGAGGGATCCAATTGGGGGTAAATTTTTTTGTTTATTTATCTCTAAATTTCCCTCCAAAACGCCTTTTCTTTGGTTTTGGAGGGAAAATAAAACAAATAATTTTTTTTTTCAACTTTTTATTTCTAAGAAGACTGTATTTTCTTCAACCTGTTTTTAAATACGTTTAAAACACATAGACATCTCCTTTTTGACTCTGTTTATATTATAAGTGAGGATGTCACAATTACATAAGAACCATTTGAAAAACGCATTGAACGCATTACGTCGCAAATTGGTATTTTATTAAAGGACGTTTAAGCTAAAAACGATCTCCACCACGGAATCTTTACTAATCGTATTTAGATTACTGTTAGCATTCTTATTCTCTCTGTACATTAAAAGATACGTTCTCACTTGTTTCTGAACTTCATGTGCTGACTAAATAAATTGATCTTACAACAACAAATCTCCGAATTTTACAGCTAAAGTACCATCTTCACTTTTAGTCACTTCAAGACCTCTAATGGTTTTCAACAAACCGCTCTGGTCTCTAAAAATCTTAACTGTGTTGTTTTTTTTTACTCCAAAGTTTAGTTATATTAAACATATTTTTCGAAAAAATCAGAGAATAAGAAAGAGAAAAAAAACAATTTAATTGAAATTTACATTATTAAAATTCGGATAAATATGAACTAACGTATTTTAAATTTGCCAAAATTGTTGTCTCATAAAGTCAGAATTTCATAGGGGTCGGAATTACATAGGGGTCGGAATTACATGGGGTCGGAATTACATGGGGTCGGAATTACATGGGGGTCGGAATTACATGCGACATTAATTAAAGAATCAAAATAATTAGATATTAATTTTTCATAATTTCTGATATTTATAAATATCTCTTTGAAAACCTTCGTAATTTCTTTAATATATTCATCATTAAGTAGATTTTTAATATCTTTAAAATCATCGTCGCTTATTTTTTTAATTTTATTCACTATAGATCTAAAAATATCTAAAAATTCAAGTATCTTAGATTTTGTAGAGGAAGCAACATTAATAAATTTTTCTTTTCTAAAATCATCGTAACACTTAAAATTTTCAACTTCTTGATCAATAAGCTTATTAAAATAAATAACATCGTCTTTGAAATCACTGAGTTCAAAAAAATTTAGATGGAGACCTATTTTATCAAAATATCTACTATGTAAGTCAATAAATTCGTCAATGTCTTTAAGTCTATTTTGAATAGTGTCAAATGTTTTTTGATAAATATCTCGAGTTGTATATTTTTTTTCATCACCTAGAAAAATTATAAAACGATAAATCGACTTATAACAAATTTTAAGGTACTTTATGTAAAGATCACGATTATATTCACTTGTAATATCAGGCAAGCGTTTTTCAATTTTATAAAAAGCGTGAAAAAAACAACATGTATGTTCAAAATAACCATCATCGGTTTTTATCAGTAAAAACATCATAGCTAAGTTGTCATAAAATTTATTCAGAATTTTATCTTCTGCGTTTGAAGCCTCATTTTCACTATTATCATCCAAATCAGTTTCATTAGGGACAAAAATAGATGAATTGTTATCTTCTTCATTTGCAATAAAGATATGGTTTTCAGTTCCAAATAATACTTCTTCGTGAATGACATCATACAGATAATGACGTCTATTATAAATACATTTTCTAAAGGGATTATAGGGTAAATTTGCTCGAATATAAAGGTTAAATAAGAAAATTGTGGCTAGAAAATATACATGGTACGATTTCATAGGGGTATTTATTTTTTAATTTAAATTATTTTTTTAAAAAATTATAAAATCTTAATTTGAGCCTTCAATACTTTGGTACCAAAAGAGCATCTATAAATTTTTTAATTGAATTGATTACTAAAAAAAATTGATCACTTCGTTTTTGATAAAATATCATATCTACTCAATAATAGAACAATTTATTTTACACATTATTTGTAAAACTACTTTTAATATCAAACTAGATTTCTTTTTAATCAAAAATTTGATCACTCGTAATTTTTTAAATCACAAGATTGTCAAATTAATCTAGATTTGAAACTATGGCTGATATAAATTATCAAGCGACATCATAGTTTGCGTCGTACTTGGTGCTCTTATGACGCCTAGTTCTCTCCATTTCTGGTCGTTGGAGTAAAGGAGAACTGTTTACCATCCAAAACTTATTTAAACAAACGGGAAAGACCCCTAATTGACAAATGTTTTTGAGCAACAATTTAAATGTTTACATTAGTCTTCCACAAAGTGATGCTTCGGCATCGCTTTATATAAACAGCTTTAAGTTTCAATAAAAACAGATTTGTGCCTTTTAAAAAATAAAGATCGTTGTTAAATAGAATTAATTATTCAATTAAAGCGTAAACTACCATATATGTATTTATGTGGTAACTTATGTTACATTAAATTTTTTTTATATGTTTAATCACACTTATTTTTAATTTATCGCTCCAACTAACAAATAAAAAGATAGAATTGTCAAATCAAGATAAATTTCTTTATCACAAGGATAATAACATACGCAAAACATTGAAATGTTCTTGACTCAACACATTTAGTTTATAGGGAGTCCACAATCAAACATCTATAGATACCAGACAAAAAAAGATTTAACACTTTAAAATAAAAAAACTGAAGGCATCCGTAAAGCAAAACAAATCATATTTCTTTATTATTATTTTTGTTTCTATCACATTAGCCCAGCCGCAATCTCCGCATGTTTCTGCGCATGAAAACATTCTTTTAAATCCATTACTCGTTTCTTATGTTGTTTAGTTTTCTTGTGGGGTGTCTAAAGGCTTTTTCTAAAATAAAAAATCTATCACATTCAACACAATAAAATTTCCCACCTCCTGGTAAATCTTCATTTTCTTGAAAATAATACCCATTTTCTACATTTTTTTGTATTTGATCGAATCCTAGAGAAGACTGCTTTCTTATATTCTTTTTACTATTAATTTTTCTATTTTGTAAACGATTTCTGTCTTTGGCCATTTTAAAGGGTGGCAAGAAAAAAAAATATCGAATCGTATAAGATTTTTAATTGTGTAAATAAAGTCATAACCTGAGTCTTAATTACACTTGCCACTGCCATGAAAGTCTTAACTTTATGTGCATGGTCTGCAATGTAAACGGGCACGCTAGAATTATCTTTTTTGCATGTGGGCGTCATAAGAGCTAGTGATGCCCATGATCACATTATTAAAACAACATTATTAAAACCATATTATACAATTATTTATTTCTCTTCTAACACAAACATACTATTCTTTAATTCTACTGCACTACATCCTTCTCTTACTTCTTCACCTCTCTTTTTTAAAATCAATTTTTTATTTGAAAAATTTTCATTTTTTCATAAAAATCATTAACGTTCATATTTTTATTCATTTTGACAGTTACTCTTTTATTTCCGATCATAACTTTAAAAATAATATCTCCTGGTTCATCTAAGATCAAATCATCAGGGCAATCTATTTCTAAATTATCATTAAAATTAAGAGTGTGCTTTTTATTATTGTCATAATTTTTCTTAATTTCTTTTTCTTTTTGATCTTTGTATTCTTGATTAGTAAAATCTTTATAAATGACTTCGACCTTCTCATCCGCCTCCGAGTGTCCTAAAATATCCCTATCAAATTCGTTATTAGCCAACATTTCCTTAAGTCGTAAATTGTTAGGATCTGAATAGTCATAAAATTTATTATTTACCAGTAAACCATTGCTATACCCAGTAATCACATCTTGTTTAGGACCTGAATCTACAGCTAATCCACTTGATCCTCCCCCTACATAATATTCATTACCTTTTTTATTTACTAATTGAATGGCTTCTTCTACATTTCCTTTTGAATCTCTATCCGCATTTTTAGCCTGATCATAAGTACAATTCGTACTCTCCATAATTTTTCGTATTCTTCTCTTTTCTTCCATTTGGGGGTCTTCTGTATATTTTTTTGTTGTTTTGTGTCATTTGAAGTTTATAAGATGACAATCTCTTAATATTTTTAGTTCAATTCATTGTAAAAATCATCTCATGATATTTATGATCACATTTAGCTTCATTGTTTATTATGAATTCATTTCTTTTATAAAATTCTATACCTCGAGTATTTTTCTTATGGACGTAAAGAACTATTTGATTTACATTTGTGAAATTATTTTTTATAAATTTAATTAAATCTGAACCTATTCCTGTATTTCTGGCTTTACTCTCAACATGAATTTCATAAATATAAAGAATACTATTAATGATCCTAACTGTAGCAAAGGCATTATAAGAAAATTCATTATTATCAACATAATTAATCAAAAAAATATTTTCTGGATTATTAATTGATTTTGATTTTGCGTATCTTAAAAATGGCGTCTTATTATAAATTTTCATATTGTTTACAACCAAATCAATAGCCCATTTTTTAATATTGAGATTCGGTTTAATTATTTGAATCATAATATAAAGGGATAGAAAGAAAAAATATTATTTCCTTTCACTTCGCCCTTCTCAAAACTTTTTAATGTTGTTTTATGAATATTTTTTAAAAAAATTAAACCAAAAGATAACGGTCGTCTTAAAAAACAACTTAAGAATTTCTGGAGATTTAGTGAATGTGGATCCTTACATTAATCTAAAAATCAAAAATATACAATTACATTCTGATTGTATAGGATTAAATGATATGGAGATTTGTAGTATTAGAGGGTATTCTATTAGGTATGTGGTATTAGAGAAAGATGACTTACTTAAAAAACTTAATGAAGGGACTAGATTGTGTCTTTATTAAAATGTTAACAGTATTGTTCTAGAATTACCTTTTTGACACGTCAAGACATTTCAAACACAATGCCAAATTCGGTCGTTTAATTATGAAATCTATATGAGTAAAATTTGAATACTGTTTAAGCCAAATTTGATTTTTTAAAGTTATATCTAAATTAAAAACTCATTTACTTCTGTTTGATTACAAAATATTAATTCCTAATACTCCTTCTTATTCTATTTCATTACTTCCATTCTAATCCTCCTCATAATTTCCAATCTCCTTTTTTTTTATTGGTTGATCTCATTCAAATTTTTGAAACAAAAATAAAATAAAAAATTTACCGTAAACCAGGGATGGGCAAACTACGGCCCGCGGGCCGGATCCGGCCCGTATGAGGTTTTTATCCGGCCCGCCGATGGTTTTGTAAAAAAAATTACATTGCAAAAATTCGAATTTTTATCTGTTTTTTAGTGCTTAAACTAGTTCATCTACTTACCAAACATACATTTTATGTTCTATTACAATAAAAATGCTAAGGTAACAGTTGTTTAGTGCTAGAAGGTATATAAATTACAAAACAAGTCCTTTTGAGATTTGGTCTGAGTATTCTTAGACTTCATGGCCCATGAACCATCCGGCCCGCGGCTCTATTTTTTTTGGACCATCCGGCCCGCGACAAGAATTTCTTTAATTTACCGGCCCGCGATCCAAAAAGTTTGCCCACCCCTGCCGTAAACAATCAAATGCTAAGGAGTGAACCAATGGAATTGATTTCAATATATATAAGTAAGGATACATCCCGGAAGACCATAAGTGAACTCGGAGAAAGAGAGCTTCTTCATTTTAGAGATATGAATCATGGTGTTCAATTGGATAAGTTATTTTATTCTAATGAGATGAAACACTATGAGAAATTAGAGTCTAGATTAAGTTTTATTAGGAGTTGTATGGATGAAGTCGATTTAGAATCTGTAAATGAAACAGATCTACAAACTGCAGAAGCCGATATCAATAATTATTACTGTAGAATGGTTCATCTTAATATGATCAATAAAGAGACGAGTTCAAAACTGGAAGTTATGAAGGAAGATTTAAGAATGTTAGAAGAAACAGATTCTTTTGTAAATAGTGTATCTAGTGATACTCATTTAATACAATTAGATTTTATTACTGGTGTTATTGATCGAAAGAAAAAATTTTTAATGAAACGAGTTTTACATGAAGCTATGAGAAGAAATCTTGTTGTTAAAACTAGAGATATAGAAGATATGCATAAGGTTATATTTATTGTATTTACACACGGAACTGATGCTATTGGTAAATTAAAAAAGATATTTGTGTCATTGGGTGGTAGGATTTTGGATTCGAATAGGTACGTAGAACCAAAGAAAAATTTATTGGCTTTAACTTCAGTGATCAGTCAAATTGAAAGTGTTGAAGAACATAATAGAGAAGCTATGAATAAAGAAATAGAAAGAATTAACAAAAGATTTGCTACTTGGAACTACTTTTTGAATAAAGAAATGAAAATTTATAGTACAATGAACAAAATGACTTTTGATTCTGGTAAAGATTGTTTAATTGGTGAGTGTTGGATTAGAAAACATGATTTGTATCCTTTAAAATGTCTAGCAGAAAAGGCAGAGAATTCGGGATGGGGATTTGCTTATGAATCATTGGATTTAAAAGATGATTTACCACCTTCTTCTTTTACTATCAACAAATACACAGAAGTTTTTCAAAATTTAACAAATGTTTATGGAGTACCAAGATACGGAGAAATTAATCCTGCTCTCTTTACTATTTTCCTTTTTCCTATGCTTTTTGGTGTGATGTTTGGCGATATTTTCCATGGTTTAATTCTCATGGGATTGTCTATTTGGTTTATGAAAGATTATGAAAATCTTTGTAAAAAGGCCAAATTTATGAAAATGCTTTTTGATGGGAGGTACATAATGTTTTTATGTTCGTGTACTTCTATCTTTTTCGGCTTTTTATATTCAGATTTTGCTAATATTCCATTTAATTTCTTTGATAGTAGACTGGGTGAATCTTTTAACCCAATTCCTTTCGGTATTGATCCCGGATGGCATCACTCGCCCAATTCAATGGTTTTCATAAACAACGTTAAGATGAAATTTTCTATTATTGTTGGATTTTTTCATATGTCTTTAGGAATCGGGATATCTATTTGTAATGCCTTGTACCACCAAAATAAATTAGAACTTTATAGTTCTATCATACCACAGACCATTGGATTTACGGCTTTCTTAGGATATCTTGTCTTTCTTATTATTTATAAATGGCTCGTGACTTTTGATCATCCTTCACTTATTAGTACGTTAGTATCTATGTTCACTAACCCACTTAAAATAGAAAATGAAATGTATCCTGGTCAATTGTATGTTCAATTGGGTTTATTAAGTTTATTACTTGTTTCTATTCCTTGGATGTTCTTTTCTAAACCTGTTTATTTAATTTCTAGGAATAAAGTTAAGAAAGATGAGATGATGGATTTGTGGATGGAACAGTTTATACACACCATAGAATTTTGTATAGGACTTATTTCGAATTCTTCATCGTATCTTAGACTTTGGGCTGTATCTTTAGCTCATTCACAACTTACTTCTGTTATACATCAACAAACTATTGGTAGAGAAGCACCTTTGATTTTGAGATTAGTTCTTTTTATTCCTTATATAATATTTACTTTTATGTTACTTATAGGATTAGAAGGACTTGGATCTTGTTTACACGCTCTTAGACTAAATTGGATTGAATTTCATTCTAAATTTTTCAAAGGTGATGGCTATTTATTTGAGCCGTTGAATTTCAAAGTGATAAATGAGGATGATTAAAAGTCAATAAAAAAATTATCTTATAAAAAAATAACTGTGTTGTTTATACAAAAAAACTATTTTAAACAGCTTTTTCAGAATTTTTTAGGCTTTTATTAACAACACAAAAGATTTCTTTAGCCTCAAAACATTTATAATTTTAACCCTAATCAATGTTAAATCTAAATCCACACCGTTCTATCTCTATCTCAAACCACCCGTCAATATCCACATCTCTTGGAACAAATGTAAATAAATGTCCACCAAATCCAGCACCTGACATTTTAGATTCGATCCCTTTGCTTCTTAATCTTCTTACTTCTTTTTGAATTTCTAAAGGTACCAAACCCAAATCTTCTAAAGTATCTTGCGCTTCTCTGATCAATTTATACATTTCTTTTAATTCAAAACCATTTTTTATTAATTTGTTTGCTTTTATTGATATTTCAGCCAATTTCTCAATATTAAATTTCTTGTTTTTCATTTCCCTTTGTACGATATCACTAGTTTTCTTACTAATTTTACTATCATAAAGAAGTATTTTGTATTTTTCTATGTGATTTGAATCTAATTTATCAATTTTATCATTTTGAAAGGAAATTAGGCCACCATAAAAACAACTATAAACATCGACACCTGAACTTTTATAATGAAAGAATTTTTCATAAGCCAATGCTTGTTTTAGTATTAAATGCGTGTCAATTATATTAATTTTTCTATTTATTTGATTATTACTAAGTTTTATGTAAGCTAATAACAAGGAAATCGAGGCACTAGTTCCTAAACCGCATCCGAAATACGAGTTAACTTTTATGATTGAATATTCAAATTCAGTAATATTGTTTATTTCAATTGGTTTTGCAGATTCAATAGAAATATAATAAAAATTATTATTTTGATCTATGATTTTCACAAAAAATGATTTCTTTAGTTCGATAATTTCACAGTACTTCTTTATACAAATCGATAAACAAGAGCCGCCCTCTAAAACGGAATGTTCGCCAAATAGAATTAATTTCAAAGGACAGCAAATCATGGGGTTTAATTTAAGGGAAAAAATATCAATCATCATCAACCCATATAAAACGCTAAGGCGATTTTTTGTAACCCCTCTAAATCCATTTCAAAAATGAGAAAATGGAGAAATGACGAATTTTGGAGATTTGAGTGTTGTAAATAGCTTAGTTGTGTTTTATGGAGGATTTCCAATCAAATATGTTTTTGTTATAACTCGATTGGGCTCTGTATCAACTATTTTTCTTTTGACAACCAAAATTCCAATTTTTCAAAAACAAAAGGGGTATGAAAAAATAAAGAAATGCTTGACAGAATAATAAGAGGATATGATTTGGCAACCATAGTATTAGAAAACTTTATCCCTGTTCTTAGAACAGGGGTAGCTCTGCTTCATCAACCCATATAAAACGCTAAGGCGATTTTTTGTAACCCCTCCAAATCAATTTCAAAAATGAGAAAATGGAGAAATGACGAATTACGGAGATTTGAGGATTGTGAATAGCTTAGTTGTGTATTATAGAGGATTTCCAAGCAGAATAAGCTTTTCATTTAAATCTTTTGAGCACTTTATAACAAGTTTACATTAATGTAATTTTTTACATGCTCTATTACCCCAGCGTTCAATCTTTAAAATGCTTTAGTCAACTTTGAAAGATCAATTTTATAATTTTCATTAGTTTCACCCATTCCTTTATCATTAAAACGTATGTATTCTCTTTTTTATTCATTTTCAAAATTACTCCTTTCAAAAAAAATTCT
>KB909268.1:0-12672 GCA_000383075.1 Nosema bombycis CQ1 | reverse complement strand
AAAGGATGGTAAAGGGATCATTAAAAGAAGTTAATAATGTGTTATATTCTTAAGTAATTGTAAAGTTATTTTAATTTTTTGTTTTGTGTAGGAGTAATTTAAAATATCTCGAGTACTCATGAAATTTAAAGATGCTGATCCAGTTTAAATGCTTAATACGACTCTTGAGAGTTTGTCTATTGAAGCCCAGTAGAGGGCACTTTTACAAGCGAGCTTTAAGAAGAAGACTCACCAAGCAAAATCTTCAGGGGACACCCTCAGTCAATCCTTTTCTAACCTGTAAGTTATTTTTAAATAAATGTGCAGAGTGTTAACCCTATATAGATACACTTAGATCTCGTATTTTTAACTTCAATTTGCATCGTATTTATAGGAACGCATTAGCGACGCAAAGCGAAGCTAAGTGTGCTTTTTTAGTGATACTAATTAAAAATGTGTCATCAAGAAAGTGATTGTGATCTGATTATTTACTTTAAAGTTCTAAAAATACTTTGGAACATCTGATCTTACTTCTACTGTATTGGATTTTTTTCAATTCTGTTTTTTAAAATGGCATATAAAGTGTGAACCGACAAGTGCCGGCCGAAATACGCATGTGGTTTAGAAGAAAACACTTTATTACTATGCCATATCAATACCAATTCGTCCTATTCCTCAGATTCCAGGGGCAAAATTGGAAAATCAGTATCGTTGGAGAATGACATGAATGACATGTTCTTGGAAGCGGTCCAGAACATGCCATTTGAAGGAAAAAAAGATAGAAGTTAACGACCACTTTATACTACAGGGAGTACTTTAAGAATGACAAAACAAGAGGAAATACGTTTTTAATAACAATTATACATTTACTTTAGTTTACCTTCTTTTACTTTTTATTAATAAAATTTATTAAATTCTATAAATTTACCGTTATAATGAATTTATATTTTGTAACAACAAATATCAAAAAAAAATTGGAATAGAAGCATGTCTTAAACTTCCTATAGACCAGATTTGTATTGATATCGATGAAATCCAAGGGACAAAAGAAGAAATAGCTAAAGATAAATTAAAAAAAGCTTTATTTGGTAATGAAGAGAAAATTATAATTATAGACGATACTGCAATAGAATTAAAAGCTCTTAATGGATTTCCTGGACCATACGGTAAAGATTTTTTAAAAATTGGTTATGATTGTATTGAAAATCTTGTGAGCAAAATAGGAAGAGAAACCATCCTATCAACAGTTTTAGGACTGGGATATTATAAAAATGGTAAACCAGTTTATGAATTATTTGAAGGTTGTATAGAAGGAGAAATTATTAAAAAAGATTTTGATAAAGATAAATGTTGGGAATTTGATGGGGTATTCAGACCACTAGGACAAGAAAAGGTTTATGGGGAAATGAGTTTTGAAGAAAAAAATGCTTTGAGTCATAGAGCAATAGCTTGTAAAAAGTTAAAAGAATATTTAATTAAAAATAAAATGGTTTAAAAAAAAATGTGTTTATGGTTATTTTGATAAAAAAACTCGTGAACTATTTAAATCGTAGTTACATAAAGGTATTCTCAATTATATATTAGAGATAGGATTACTATTTTTCATTTGTTCCCAAAGTGATGCTGACTCCGTTTTGATAAGTTAAGTACCCTAGCATAGTGTTAAAAATACTTTTATAATGTTTTTATACACATCATCTCTTAAATTGTAAACAAAGAGGGAAATTAATATCCACAGAAGGATGTCATATGCTTAATAGTATTCCAGAACATTACATTTAGAATTCTATTAAACAAAACGAGTTTTTTAAAAGTATTTCTAAATTATTTTTTTCAACGATTTTAATATTTACTACTTTAATATTTTTGATGGGCCGATTATTTTTTTTATATTAAAAAAATTTATAATAACCGCTATGGAAATTTATTTTGTAACGTCAAACAAAAAAAAAGTTGATGAAATGAGCTACTATTTAAAAACAGATCTAAAACAATTGAATATTGAAATAGAAGAAATCCAAGGAAGTGAAGAAGAGATTGCTATCGATAAACTACTTAAAGCGTGTAAATTGAATGAAAATAAATTTACAATTATAGATGATTGTAGTTTAGATATTAAAGGACTTAGTGGATTTCCTGGTCCATACTTTAAAGATTTTATTAGTCTCGGTCTTGATGCTTTGGATAAAATTGTTAATTTAATAGGAAGAAGAGCTATAGCCAAATGTATTATTGGTTTTGGAATTTATAAAAATGGTAAATTTAATTATAAATTATTTTATGGTCCAATACCAGGGAATATTAAACAATTTACTGGACAAGAAAAACATTTTGATGATTTATTTGTTCCTGATAGTATTGGTAGACCGTACTCTGATTTAAGTTTAGAAGAATCAAAATTACATAATCATCGTGGTGTAGCAGCTCAAGGATTAAGAGAATACTTGAATAATTCAGAATTTAATTTAGAAATAAACAGGTAATTTAATTAAATTTATTTAGTATTTACATATTTAGCATTAGGATTTTATCACATTTGTTAAAGAATACTGTTTAATTTAAATATTTGATAGCCTAGTTAGAATTAAAGATTATTACATTTATAATAAAACTTAATATTTTTATTCAAATATCAATTTTTTCAATTTTTAATGTCGTAGCCATCCTTATGGCTACACTCTCCATATTTAGATTATGAAGTCTTCGTTAAAAATTCATATATTTTTAACCCCTATGTTTCCTCTCCAAAACTAAAGTCCCAATAAAGAGTTTATAGTTACGACATTTAACTTTTCTAACTCTTCATTTACTTGTTTTATTGTTTCAGATGGTCCTTTTGCTGTTATTCCTATCACACTCTCATCACTAAATATTTCATAATCATTACCACCTGGTTGAGTCATATCCCCAAAAAAGACAATATTTGGTAGATTCTCTTCTTTAATATGCCTTAAACAATATCTCTTATCCCAACCTTTTGGAAAACAATCAATTGATATTTGACCTCCTATTACAAAAGCCATGTCATGTTGAGCAAATTCCTTAGTCATAGCATCCACCATTTTCTGTCTTACTTTATGAATTTTATCATATTCAAAAAACTCTTTTCTTTCTTCTGTTGAACAACTCCTTCCTACTGGACAAATATTTATCATAGAATTCCTGTACTCAATAAAGGTCCCTCTTTTCTTAGGAATATCAATCTTACTCATGTACTCCAAACAAAAATTAGCAAATTTTTTATAAAGATCTTCTCCAAGATAATCAATAATTTTTTCTTGTTTTACTAATTTGCCTTCTTTATAAAAACTTAAGCCATTTTCAGGAAAACAATAATCAAAAAGATCCAAGCAGTTTTCTCCTATTTGTTCTACTTGTTTTCCTAAATCAGAACCACCTACAAAAGCAATCTTTACTCTTTTTCTGAGTTCTTCAAGCATTTTAATGATTGTCTTATCTGCAGTACATCTGGATGGAGTTAGAGTTCCATCTACATCAAAAAGGAAAATTGTATTATTTCTGTTGTATTCGGACATTGTTATTAGATCATATTTACTTAAATATTTAAATAAATGTTTATTTGTTTATAAATGACCAATCAAAAAAATCAACAAAAACACAAATGAGATTATAAAAATGAGATACAAATGAAGAGATTAATAAAAAGATACAAGTGAGATTAGAAAAAAAAATAATCTCTTGTGATCCTTTTTTAAATAGAATTTTTTAAAAACGTTTAATTTTACTTATTTAAATACTTATTTATTTTTACTTTTACTTATACATATCAGATAATGAATCAGTTGAAATACATCTTAATATTTCACTTGGATCTGAATTTTCAATAAAAATAGAATAAATCGTCCTAAACAATGGAAAATCTTTAGTTCTATTTTTATATTCTAAAAAATTAAAAATATCTTCTGCTGTACCTGTTCCTTGAATCTTTTGACCTCCCATACTTTTCTCAAAATCTTCTAATGAAGTATCTTCTTTACCTTTCATAATTCCGTATTTGTAATTCCTACCTTCAAGACAAGAAACTACCAAATCAGCAATCCCACAACTTTGGAAAATTGTTTCATCTTTTGATTCTGCGTAAAAATACTTTAAAAATTTTCTTATCTCCATTAAACCATTTCTCATAATAGCAACTTTAGTATTCCCAGTATAACCAAGACCTTCAACTAATCCACAACCTAAAGCTACTATATTCTTTAAAGAACCAACCAATTCTACACCAGGAATATCTTTAACACAAGTTACTCTGTAATTATAAGAATTTAAAAGAAGATAAGAAAGTTCTTTAGATTCTTCATCTTCATAACCAAGAGTTCCTTCACAAACTGAACCTTTAGCAACTTCTGTTGCAATATTAGCTCCCATTAATACACAAACTTTACATTTAAAAGTATTTTTAAGATAAGTACTTATTAAAGTTATAGATTTATCTGGATTATCAATAAAACCTTTTACAACACTTATTAAAATACAATTTCTCTTAATAATTCCTTTAAAATCCTCTATTTTCTTTATAAACTGATGAGGCATTGCTACAATAATGATATCAAGATCAGCACAAATTGAGATTTCAGAAGTACAAAATAGATTTTCAGGGAGTCGGATACCACTAAGATACTTTTTATTAACATGTTCAAGATTAATAATAGTAGAAAGGAGTTCATTACTATGATATTCCTCAATACCCCACAATGTTACTTTTTCTTCAAAATACTTTGATACATTAGGTCTTTTTACATTATTAGCTACTAATAAACCAAGAGTTGTTCCCCAATTTCCTGTTCCTATGACACCAACCTTCAATTTCATAATTTTTTTACGGTTTGAAATTTAAAGAAAATATTTGAAACAGACGTATAATGATCGAGATAAATTTTGATAGGTGTCAGTAAATAAAGGTAAAATAAAATATAATGGGGGTTTATTAATGAACTGAAACTGAGTGTTTTTGAAAAATATTTAAGACATTAAAACACAGTTGAAGACGTTCGACTAAGTAGACTACACGTTCCACCAGCGTGTCCAATTACCCATATTAGAAACGGCTATAACCTATAACGGGGCCGTGACGTCATGGTAAGACATGCATAGCGAGACCTCTTAAAGGTGATGGAGGAACGTCGAGTTACCCAGGAATCAGCCTGCAAGGACGTAGACGTTAACACACAATAATATTTTTTTATAACTTTAAATACTTTTTTAAATTAAAAACGGATTTTAATAAAATCTTAACCTTATTGCAATTGATTAATTAAATCCTGTGTATTATTTTCTAAATTCTTCAATGTTTCAATAATGAGATCTTTGACAGCACAACTCCCATCTGCACATACTTTCATTAACATATGATTATCCATAGGATGTTCAACTTTATAAGTACTAAATTTACATCTATTATCTCGAGATATTTCATCAGTTAAACTACTCCCTAATGTGTGTGTCTCTCCATCTACTCGGATTTCAATTGTATTTGGAATATTTTTATCATAAACCATTTTGATAAATTTGTTTGACATTGAGGGATAAAAAATAAAAGAAATTTTATCCTCTTTCAAATTTATTTTTATCTTTACATTCATTTTTACTATGAAAAATACAACAAATTTTACTTTTTTTCTTTTGTAAATGTTCATTATCAACTGTATCTGAAGTAAATGACACTTTCTTCTTTCTATTTACCAATTTTAAAACAAGTTTTTTTACTTTCGTTTTTGTTTGAGTCAGTGTCATGGCTTCCAAAAAAAAATATTTTAAAAATATATTTTTTTAAAAGATAACCGTTTTATTTTAATAATTCAATTGGTGGTGTCTTTATTTTTATAACTACAAAATATCCTGCTTGATCTCCTTTTTTAAATTTAAGTGGTTCACAAGTATTATTATAAACAATAAAATACATTGGTCCTCTATAATCACTATCTCCTACTCCTGCTACAGATCTAAACATACTTCCACAAACATTAATAAAATGTGTATTTGGTACTTTAATTCTTATTCCCATTGGGACTAATCCTCCTGAATTTGGTGGTATTTCACTATTTTTAGATACAAAACATTTATAAATTCCATTTTCATAAACAGGTTTTTTACCTCCTTCTAAAACTTCAATCAAAATTTTCATGGATCAATAAAAATTAAATCTTTAAATAATAAAATAATTTTGATATTTATTTGAAATTTATTTTAAAACCAACCAATTGACATTTGATATTCAAAATAATGATTTTATTGATGACCCAATTAATCATTTTAAAAATTTGATAGGTATGATTTTCATTAATTGCCAATAGATTTTTCTAAAATTCGATGATGGAAATGATTGGATTTTAAACTTATATAAAGTAAAAACACAAACACCCTCAATGAACTCTGAAAACTATGAAAAAGAATACAAGACATCTGTAGAAAATAATTTAGAATATTGGAAAGGAAAAGGTGAGGCACTTATATCTTGGGATAAATCTTTTAAAAACGTTTATAATGGAGATTTCAGTAATTCAAAATGGTATGAAGGAGGAGAACTGAATGCATGTTATAATTGTATTGATAGACATTATAACTTAAATCCAAATAAGGTAGCTATGATTTATACTGATAACAACAATAATTGCACGAAATTTACATTTGCTGAATCTTTAAAATACATTTCAAAAATCTCAACACTTCTTAAAGAAAAAGGACTTAAAAAAGGTGATTGTGTGGCTATTTACATGTCGATGTCACCCGAGGCCGTTTTTGCTACTCTTGCTTGTGCTAGACTTGGTTTAATTCATAATTGTATTTTTGGCGGATTTAGTCCAGATAGTATTTTACTTAGAATCGAAGACTCTAATGCTAAATTTCTAATTACGTCTTATGAAATAGAGAGAGCCACTTCTAAAATTTCATTTTGGGATAATGTTAAAGTGGTAGTAGATAAAAAACCAATGGATATTTTAGTATTTGATATTGAAACTAAAGGTAATAATTTAGATAAGAAACCAGAATCTCTTGGTTTAAGTACTACTTATTGGTCTGATTTAGTAAACAATACAATTGATTTTATTGGTCATGTACCAGTTAAATCAGAAGATATTCTCTTTTACTTGTACACGAGTGGAAGTACCGGAAAACCAAAAGGAATGGTTCATACTACTGCTGGATATTTAGTGTATGCTGCTCTTACTACAAAAGTATGTTTTGATTTAAAAAATGAAGATGTTTTTGCTTGTACTGCTGATATTGGTTGGATTACAGGTCATACTTATTCTATCTATGGACCTTTACTAAATGGTGTTACAACTGTAATTTTTGGTGGTACACCAGTACATCCTGATCACTACAGGTTATTTAATCTTGTACAATCTTTAGGAATTACTCAATTATATACAGCTCCTACTGTTGTTAGAACTTTACGTAAATATTTTTTAACAAATGAATTTAAAGGCACTTATAATTTAAACTCTTTAAGATTACTTGGTTCTGTTGGTGAACCTATTAATAAAGATGCATATAAATGGTTTACTGAATCTTTTAATAATTTACATATTGTTGATTCTTATTGGCAGACTGAAACAGGTGGAATTATGATAGCTCCTATTCCTTATGCTATTTTAGGACAACCAGAATGTGCATCTCTACCTTTCTTTGGTGTATCTCCTGTAATAGTAAAACCAGAAAGTACTTCTAAATCAATTTTAGAAGCATCTCCGTATGAATTGGGTCATGTGTGTTTTAGAGGATCTTGGCCTGGTATAGCTAGAACCATTTTAAATGATGATAAAAGATATAAATCATCATATTTTAATTATGATAATCTTTATTTTACAGGTGATGAAGGTTATGTTGATGAAAATAATTTATTTTGGATTAGAGGAAGAGCTGATGATGTCATTAATGTATCTGGTCATAGAATAAGTACTGCTGAAATAGAAAGTGCTGCTTGTACTGATCCAAATGTTGCTGAAGCCGCTGTGGTGGCTATTGATGATGAGATCACAGGTCAAGGATTGTGCTTTTTTATAGCTGTAAAGCAAAATATCCCAGAAGAAGAAGCTAGTAAGTCACTAAGAAACACGCTTAGAAACAAAATTGGTAAACTTGTAAATCCGAAGAAGATTGTAGTTGTAAAAGGTTTACCGAAAACATCAACTGGAAAAATTATGAGAAGAGTATTACGTGATATTTTACTAGGAACAGTTCCTGAAGATTTATCTACATGTACTAACATTGAGAGTATTGAAGCCATTAGAAATGCATCTTTTGGACAAACCAAATGATATTAAAAGTTTTTGATATGCAATTATAAAAATGTATTTAGTAAATTTACTGATATTTTAACATTAAAATTTATAAAACAATATCATCTAACTAAAAGATCTAAGTAAAATAGTATCTTGTATTCTTTCGTAAATAAAAACTGTAAATAAACCGTAAGGCCAAAATATTCTGTGGTCATCGTTTTATGATATCACTTTCACAATTAGATATATAATCCCGCGTTCGTAACAATTTTGAGCATATAACCAGGGCCATCTTAACCCTATGTGCAGTGCGTGCAATGCACGCGGGCGCACCCATTTTTGGGGGGCGCCGAGACAATTTTATGGGGAAATAGGGGGGCGCCGAGACAATTTTCGGGGTACAGGGGGGCGCCAAGGCGAATTTTCGAGATACTGGGGGGCGCCAAGGCGAATTTTCGAGATACAGGGGGGCGCCAAGGCGAATTTTTGAGATACTGGGGGGCGCCAAGACAAATTTTAGGAAACGAGGGGGGGGGCGCAATCTTAGATTAATGTTTACAATAATAACAAGACAAAATCTCCCGATAAGCAAGAAAAACCCTGGTGTTATGGTTTAAGTACTTTTTTTTATTAAGATTTAACATATTTAGTCTTTTTAGTCTAAGTTAGCGATCGTGTGGAACGATATTTTGAAACACTAACAAATATGCCTTTAAACAATAATCACGCGCTTTTTAGTTTAATTTAAAATGTTGGGCAAGACTTTAAGTTTTCATCAAAGTTTTGAAGATTATTAAAAAATCGAAATTTTTTTCTTCTCTTAATTAATTTTATCTAAAACTATGTCAAAAAAAAATTCTACAGGCTTCAAATAATTTCAGCACTTAATTTATGATTGTAAGTTATGTTAAGACCACACGTAAATTTTTTTATATGTGATAACCAAGGACCTGGAAAAATGTGGTGTCAATTTTTTTTGAAACCCATCATTTTACCTCCTTAAAAAGTTCCAAAATTTTGGTTAATTTGTTTTCATATGGTTTGCCTTTAAAACATCGAGCTTTAAAGCTTTAATTATAAATTATAACACCTTTCTAATAATTTTGTATCATTTATTTAGACTCTTTAGCATAATTTGTACAACTTTTGTAAACAAATAGTTAGTCTTAAATCAATTTTAAATGTCTTTAAATAAACACAAAAATTATTTTTTAATCAAATCATTTGCATAATAAACTTTTTTTTCTCCTTTCTGGACTTGCTTTTTGATGTTTAGGATCTCAATTTTTTTGGAACTGGAATTTACGGAATAAATTTTAATTTTGGCCCTGGCAAATAAATTACCTACTTTTTTACCACTATTTTTTTTGCGCTTTGAACATGACGTGCAATTCGAGATTTAGGATATAATAAAGGATTTTGCAAATGCAAAACCTCGGAAAGTTAATTTCAAAAAATGATTTAATTTTAACCTTTTTCTTTTACTGGGTCAAAAATAATAAAGAAATTTTACAAAATTATTTTCTAATTTTTATATTTTAGTATTAATATGGTCTCGTAAGTATTCAAAATTAATAAAGTATTTGAAGAAGCCCAATTAGTATGCTAAAACACTTTAACGTGTGAATCTAAATAGAATTTTAATTTAAATGCAGTCTACCTTTTTTAAAAAATGATCAGTTAAACGTTTTTCACTCATTTTGTTTTTAAAAAAATAAATTTAACACATATAAAAGCATGCATAAGTATATTCAATACTTTAGTGCAAAATAATTTTCGAAATTTTTTAATCAAGATAAATCATGCCTATCACGCAAACATTGGTGATTAATGATTGACAAAAGGCGATGTCTACTTAAATCATTCGTCAAAAAAAACTTATTTCAACTGAAAAATGAGCAATAATTGACATTGACCCACAAATTTCCTTTTAGGTATATAGGGGGGGGGGGGCGCCAAAATTTCTTTGCACGCGGGCGCCATGAAGGCTAGAGACGCCCCTGCATATAACAGATTAAACATCGTTTTAAATTTCATCCAAGAGGTACCTACTCCTTAATATTGGCAGTAATCTAAAGAATCAAAATAAGGCAATATTCTTGGCACCAACCATGTTATAAGAATCAATTTGATGCTTACGTCTTTCATATTAACCATACTAATTAAAATTATTTAATTTTCCATTTCTTGCTTTATTTTCTCAAGAATCTCTATAAGATTTTCTGGATCCATTCCTGCGTCTAATATTTTGTACATTGTGTTTAAAGTTGCTTCATCTACATCAAGATTTAATTCATTTACTAATTCAATTAAAAGTTTTGAGTTGCTCATTTTTTGAAAGGGATAAAAATGTGTAAAAATATTTTATTAAACAATTTTAAAAATACGTTATTTATCACTTATTCTGTCTGCTAATTTCACCTAGTCTCTCAATATGTTCATTACTAGGTAAATGCTTAACATTTGTTATTTCTCTTATCCCGAAACTATAATCAAAATCCTTTTCTACAACAAAAGAAATATCATCAGTATCTATAATTTCTTTACCTTTATGTTTGCACAATGTAGAACTTCTTGATATGATATCTAAAAGAAATTTCTCGCATAAGAGTTGAGTACTTTTAATTACATCGTTATCTACTTTGGTTTTAGACAATTTTGAGAATTTTTTCGGACAAAGAAAATGGTGTTCGATGTTCATTATTAGAAGGGGGGTAAATTGAAAAAAAATGAAATAACAATTTATTAGATGGTAAAAATGGAGTTTTACAACTTTGGGTTTAATGAATTGTGCTGTATCTGCGACCTTTGATTCAATCACATAAAACATGAATAAAAAATTTTATGTTTTAAAATTACTCAAATTGATATTTATGAAGGCTAATGGTTGTTTTATTTTATTTTAACACATATGCTTCTTTTATATTGTCGTAAATTTAAGAAATTTATTGTCGTCATGAAGTAGCATGGGTTAAAAAATGTATATTTTTTTAACCAGAAGTAAATATTAGAGAAAGACAGGACTAGCCACGAGGATGGCTACGACAATTATAACAGCATTCCCATAAAAAAGGCTATCATTTTCTACTTTTATTTTTTCATAATCGCTGTATCTTTGTTTTAATTCAAAAATCAGTTCTTTGTAAAAAGAAATGTTACTTACTTCATGTATTATCTGAACATAAAAATCATTAAAATACAACCTGTAAAACGGCATTTAAGATAACTTGATTTTATAAGGATTTAAAAGACACTGGTTGGTTTCACTTTAAGCAATTGCTTTTACTTTGTATTATTTCAATAAAATATATACTTTTTTGACATATGACAAAAATAGAATAAGGCGCCCTTATATGAATACTACGGATAGTACAACTCACAGCTTTACCATTAAAGATGCTGAGACATTTTTAGAAACGCAAGAATTTCACACTATACTGATATATGGAGGTTTTTTTGGTTTAACTTTGTCTTATTACCTCATGTTCTACTTATTTGGTAAATTTAAAACTATGAATTACATTTTGAAGATATTGATGAACTACATGAGATCAATTTTGGCAGGGTTTATTGTTAGTATGAGTGCCCTAGTTCGGTATATTAAACTTCCTATCTTCGAGGTACGGACAGGATTGGTATATTTAATGTTGTACATTTATCCTATTGTACAATTTATACTATTACTAGCACTTTTGGCTACATTTATTGCAATTTATCAACATTTTAAAAAATCTGATTTGAGAGATAACGTTGATCTTCCTTTAATTAATATGATCGCGGGAGAAAAAGATGAGAATTCGGCTTTAATTGAAAATAACGTAAATTCATTAGGTTGCTATAGAAAAATGAAATCGTGCTTTGATAAAACTAAGATTGGTAGGATATCATGGTTTAAAAAGTTTAATGATTTATATTCACCTATTTTAATTTTAGGAACAATTTTACTAAATGCATTCTACTCCGGACTCGGATTCAGTTCTCTTGAAAACATAAAGGTCTTCGAAAAAATCTTGATTATCCACAAAATTTATGAGGTATACAGGATAAATCACGCTTTTAAGAAATTGGAAACCAAATGGTATTTTGTGTCAGGGTACATGATCTTATTTTCCATTCTCACTCCTATTGGAATCTTCATCAAAGATTATTCGATAATACATAATATCTATATGCATAATGTACCGATAAAAACATTTTGTGATAAAATTTCTTATAGAAGTCTTCTTATAACAGCGATCATTGAAAATCTGGCACCAATTCCTGCAAGTATTCTGGAAATAGTACTGAATTTTCTCTCATTTTTAACTATCTCTTTGATATCCGGTTTTTTGATCCTAACAAATCATTCTTAAATTAAATTTAAAACAATAAATTTTTAATCAGTTTTTGAATCTAGAGATTTTTTAACCAGATCTACAAATTTTGAAAAAAAACCTCGTGTTAACGCAAT
>KB909262.1:1200-11334 GCA_000383075.1 Nosema bombycis CQ1 | reverse complement strand
CATAAATTTTATATGTATGCAAACAATTAAAAACTTTTTATAATTTGCATAGATCAAATATCTTGATTTAAATTATAGAAAATGATCGCTTTATCATTATCAAATAAGTTGTTACCCCATTAAATATGAAAAATTTTTGCTTTTCTATGTTAATGTTAATTTATTTAACGAACCAAACACTAAAAAGAAGCCATCCTCGAGATGAGATGATTACTACCAACTCAGTTGCAATTAATAATTTTTGCATGCACAATCAGATTAAATTTGATAATATAATTAACACAGGTAAAAAAATTAACACACCACCTTCAGCAGAGTTTTATCAACACAATCTCAAATATAAAAAACAAAATAACGATAAAGAAGATCTTGTGGATTTTCTGGAATATTTGCATTATGTTGATTATCACGAACCATCGAAAGAAGAATTAGATAAGTGCACACCAGTTACATTAGATTCTGCTTGTTTAGATAAATTACTTCAAGATAAACAAGACACATCAGAACGAATCAATGATATATTCAGAGAAATATCAAAAGATGAGCGAATTCTTCGTTCGGAAGTAATGTCATTTCAGAATAAAAATAATGACGCTACATATTCAACACTTGATATTCAAAATGAAAAGGCATCTGGCTTTTACATACAAAACAAAAATCTATCGGAAGAAGTTGTCCCAAAAAAACATTTGCTAACATTTAAGTCGTATATTGAAAATTATATTATCGAAAAGATTCCTTTTTCTTATAGAAATAGCCATCTGGCTAGAATACAAGCATTAAGAAAGGCAAGAATCATATTTAACTACTACAAACTAGGATTGATAAAATACTCCCCTATCTTTGATGTTCCAAGTGATAATGAATTATTGGCTAAATTAAAAATTGTAATTTTGTCATATGACATAAATTTGGGATTCAATCGAACTACTTACAATAGATTTTTGCAAGAATTTGATATTAATGTATTGTTTTGTCCTTACTTATCTGATATTCGTTGTAAACTAGAAATGTTGTCAAATGATCAAAAAATTTTATACTTTTACACTGGACTAATGAAACTTTATAAATATATTGTAGACATCCCAGAGTTGATTACTCTTGGCGGTCTCTTTTCAGACAACTCATTTTTTAATCTTTTAATCATTATGCATTTAATTTATTTGTTTGCTGATAGTGTTGATAATCTAAAAGATTATAAAGTTTTTATTCTTTGTATGATTACCAAAGCATTTGAATGTTTTCATGGGAATTTGTTCAATATTTTTTTGATTTCTAACTACGAATTTGTTTGTGAAAAGGAAAAACATGATCTTACTTTTTTCTTGTGGGAGTTTAACAGTTACAAACGACAAAATATAAGAGTTCGAAAAAAGGTAGCAAGTAATCGTACTTATAAAGATCAAATATATTTCAAAATAATTTTCTTAACGTTTCTTTACCAACATACCATTTTTATTGAATATGTTAATGGTGGCACAGAAGAAGTCAAAAAATTTCAAGCATTTATTGATGAAGTAATCAAATCGAAGAAATGTATTGCCTGTCTTTTTAATTCTTATTTAAATGACGTTTTAATGAACAGTAACAGAATGTTTTTAAACAAAAGACCATTGTTTTCTAGACAAAAATTATATTGAAAAATTCTTTTTTTGTTTAAAAAAATTTACACATTAAAAATCCATGTTTTTGTCGTGTTTTTTTATTTATAACTTTAAAAAAGTGTTTCCAAAGTGGGACGTACGCCTCACAGGGGAGCATTTTGTAATTTAGGGAGGAAATTTCGAATATTTTCAATTAAAATTACCCCCTTTGCCTTTGGCATTACATATCTTTGCGTAAGTACAAGGGCATTATCGATTTCAAAATCCCGAAAGTAGGGCGCGAATCTAAAAAGGTTAGGAACCACTGCTATACACAATAACCTACAAATATGTCGGAAAAAACGTTTAATTATCGTGCAAATACTTTTAGAAAGACATCACATTCGAAAATGCAACTTTCACATTCCACAGTAAAATCACATAATTTTCTTACGTACTGAGATAAATATTTCTTTTCTTCCTCAACATATTTGCAGAAGTTGTTACAAAGCTCATAAATAATTTTTTTTAAAGCTCTGCAATGCTCTCCTTTATTATCGCTTAATGTTTTTATATGCACTTTAAAGTTTTTTATAAATTTTTTTCCTTCAACATAAATTATCGGATTATTAACCATGAAAGAAACGAAATAACTATAATATTGCCATAAATCTTTGATATATCTTTCTAATAAACGAGTGCAAAACCTAAAATCTTCAAATATATATGCATCAGGGATTTCTTCCTCGACATCAAATAGTTCTCTTATTACAGGCGATAATTTTTTTAATTTAGCAAGATCATAAAAAACATCTACAGCTGCTTTCGGATAAGCAATTGCATCTTCGAAACTTTTTTTTTCTTCAAGAAAAGTATCAAAGTCATTGAGCAAATTATCGATCTCATTTAAAGAAAGTGAATCGTCACATTTGTTTGACTTTAATTCGACAGAAGATTTTTTAATCAATGATTTCAATTTTTTTATCAATTCATCTTGGAAAGCTGTATACTTCTCCAAATCTAAAAAGACCTTATCAGAGCGCTTAAAAACCTTTTTAATTAAATTTTTAAAAGTGCAAAAAATATCAGTATTTATAATCTCTTTTCCTGCATTAGTAAAAGGATGATTAATTGTTTTGTTTAAGAAAGATGTAGATAGTGTACCATAAAGATCCATAAAATTAACTGAAAGACTAGATTCGCTTTTCATTCTAGAACAAATTGCATTTTTTGAGAACAAAATAACAAACAAACTGTATAACAAACCGGCTGAAGATAATACAATTGAACTTGACATAATTTTTTAGGGGGGTATTCTTTATATATTTGTTTTAATCAAAATTCAATTTAATGATATGTAAAATCATTTATTCTCATCAAAAACTTTACAAACTCCGTTCTACATGAAAATGTAATCTTCACAACATAGTTTTTTTTTATCTTATTTTTATTGTGTTTGAGTGACTCAGATCGGCGGGTCGAATGATGTCTCTACGGTTAATTGATCGGTGATGTCGGCCGTGATGGTTTTGATGGGGTAAACCCATATAAGGATACGCCCTGAGTAAATATGTTCACTTTAAAGGCCTTGTGTCTAACAAAAACACATAAACTAATTTATTTAAAAAGCATTTGCGGATTTACTGTCTAGTATTCATTTAAAAAGTGTTTTGCGACTATTTTTAGTTATAGTGGCCCTGTGATAAAATCGAAAATTGGCCTTTAATCAAAAAAGATTACTCACCCCTGATGTAAGCACTTAGAATTAAAATGCATATGATGAATTTGTATAAGTTCTTTTTATTAAAACCCATATACTGTCGCTAAATTTTAAATTTCAATATAATTTATGATCATACGCAGGGGTGGGCAAACTTTTTGGACCGCGGGCCGGATGGTCCAAAAGTCATTAAATCCAAGAATACTCAGATCAAAGCTTTAACGCACTTTTTTTTCTATTTATATATTTTTCACACTAAACATCTACCACCTTAGAATTTTTATCATAAATAAAACATAAATTTTATGTTTTATAAGTAGATGAACTAATTTTAATCCAGGGGTGAGCAACCTTTTTTGATCAGAGGGCCAATTTTCGATTTTATTGCCGGGCCACTCTAAATAAAAAAAAATTAGAGCAACAACTTTTAAATGAATAATAGAAATTAATTCTCAAATACTTTTCGAATAAATAAAATTTTTGTATTTTAAAGTCTGCTTATCTTATTTACATCTCTTTTATCCTTTATTTTTATCCATTTAGAACAGGGATGGGCAAACTACGGCCCGCGGGCCGGATCCGGCCCGTATGAGGTTTTTATCCGGCCCGGCGATGGTTTTGTTAAAAAATTATATTGCAAAAATTCGAATTTTTATATGTTTTTTTAAGTCTTAAATATGTTAATCTACTTATAAAACATATAATTTATGTTCTATTTATGATAAAAATGCTAAGATGACAGTTTTTTGGTCGAGAAAGTATATAAATAACAAAACAAGCCCTTTTAAGATTTGGTCTGAGTATTCTTGGACCTAATGGCTTTTGAACCATCCGGCCCGCGGCACTATTTTTTTTGGACCATCCGGCCCGCGACAAGAATTTTTTTAATTTACCGGCCCGCGATCCAAAAAGTTTGCCCACCCCTGATTTAGAAAATAAATTAAATTCAAAAAACACTCGGCGGGCCACTAGTGGCCCGCGGGACCCGCGGTGCTCACCCCTGTTTTAATCAATAAAAAACATAAAATAATTCGAATTTTTGCCATGTAATTTTTTTTACAAAACTATCGGCGGGCCGGATAAAAACCTCATACGGGCCGTAGTTTGCCCATCCCTGATCATACGGTTTTTCATGAAAACAAAATTAGTTGAATGCGGAGCCTTGATCAAAAAGGGGTTTATATCTGATCTAAGAGGTTTTATAGATGTATTTAAAAAAACCAATATAAAACGACACAAACCTTAAACTTTAATACAAATCTGGGGCGCAATTTTGTATGCAAATTAAATCTTAGCGACACAAATCGAGGTCTGAGTAATTTTTTTTGGTAAGGCTGTAAAAAATTAAAGCTTTTTGATTTAATGAACATTTCAAGGTAAAAAAAAATTAAAAGTATATATTTATGTCAGAATTAAAAACTTTTACTCGTAAAAATTAATTTTACTATTCAAGAATTATTTATTGGCATAATTTCTTCCAGTTGAGTGTCCTCATTTTCTTTTCGTGCTTTTCCTTTCATTTTTTTACATTTTTTCAATAAATAAACAGCTGCAAAACTAACAACTAACATAAGACCTATTATTGGTAAACCTATGGCAAGCCAAATATTTGAAGATGCTGGTTCAATCACATTCAAATTTCCTTCAGTGGATGTCGTAGATAAATTATGGATATGTATACCAGTCTTATTATCAATATTCGCGTCCCGTTGTTCAATCTCTGTCTTATCTCTTGTTCGATCAAAAGATTCGGCTACTTCTCTCTTATTATCATTAAAAGTGTTTAATGAATTGACTAAAGAAGGAATAGATGCTAAAGTCGATCCATCGACGTGATTATCATTTAAATCTACATTAAGATTTTTATTCGAAGTTAATCCAGCATTTGTAATATGCTCATTGGTTAAAAAATCCTTAATGTCTAAACTGTTATTCTCTTGTTGTTCTATTGCTCCAATGTCTTCCGTCCAATTTGACGATTCGTTTTGTTTTATAGATTCATTAAAAATGTTAAATTCATTATTTGATAAATCATTAGCTGCAGAGCTCGTGTTGACATAAATTTCATTATTTAAACCTACAGAAAGATTCTGTTTTTCATATAAACTAAGAACAGCAGTATTTTCATTTATAGGAATTCCCAATTTCTCCCCTATTTTTTGATAAGAATTGTTGATTTGCTTTAAAATTTCAACTTTCTTGTTCTTTTCATTTTCTGTTAACCCTTTAGGACTAAATTGTAAAACTGTCATGTATAACTTTTCAAAATATTTTCTTATCGTGTTATAAATCGTATCTCCTGCAATATTAAAATTTCCAAATTTAGTAAAAATAAATCCATGAAGGTTAATTTCATTAACAGCTTGCAAATCTTTAACATCTGTTTCGAATAGATTTAAAGTCGGTTCTAAATAACTTTTTAATGAATCCATAACGCTTATTACAATAGTGTTTTTCTCCTCAATATTATGCGGTTCATTTATTTTGTCTTGAAAAGAAGATATATTCTTTATAAATGGAATATAATGGAGATTTAAAGATTGACAGATCAAATAACAATCTGTCATTCTAAAGCGCGCATCCTTTTCATTGCTTAAATCTTTAAGATCTTGTTTATCGGCAAGATTGCGCCATGTTTCTACTGTTAAATTTTTTACATCCTCAATAAATAAGTAATAATCCATATTTATTTCGATCGATTTTGACGAAAGGTCTACTGTTTTGACAATAGATTCACTGGAACTTAGGTTATGATTATTAATACTAGATTTAGACATAAAAATTTCAGTTCTATTCTCTTTAGATCCTGTAAAATTATTTTCACTTGGAACCATGCCCTCGTTTTCGAATTTTTTCATATCAAAAATAATTTAATTTAAATCAAATTTAATTTATTTTTATGATCAGGGCATAAAACTACTTCTATTACAACAATAAACAATTGTTTTTTTTTGTAAAAAGAATTATTAAGGTACTTTTAAATTATTTAATGACAAATTTAAACAATAAACATAAGCTATGCAAATACAAATAAATATTGTTAATCCCGCAGTGTAAATGCATTTCTAAGATGTAAATAAGACTTTTAGCTCCCCAAATATATGATAATTCATGTTTTGTACAAACAATTAAGTTTTTAACGTTCACTTTAATTGAGAATGGCACATTTTTTAACATGAGTCAGATTTTTTGCGGTAATCAAGGGATTAAATTGATTTATAAAAAAAAACATAAAACACAATAATATCCAACAAAATAAAATTTTCATAAAACCCCTAATGTTGGAACTCCAGCAAACCATTTATTTAGCTTAAATACTCATAGATTTTGAATCTTTTTAAAGATTTTTTTTCTTCTGAAAAAACTTCGATTTCATCAATTTTTTTCTTTAAAATATTTTCAAATGAAATAAAAATATTCTTTTTTGGATTAATGAAATAATCAATGTCCTCAGCCAGTATTATTTCTTCACCTTTATTGTCAAAAGCCTTAATTCTACCTCTTCCAGGACTATCAAAAAGAATAATATTAATTCCTTGCATGATCCTACACTTATAATTATCAATAAAGATTGGTTTTGAATATGCAATAATTTTTTCTTGAAAACTGTGTATTAAACTTCTTCGATAGATATTTGATCATATTATAAAAATCACAGACAACCTTTTCAACTTCGACGTAATCTTCTACAGTAGAAATTTTCTTTTTTAAATAATCAGAGAAATGTTTAAGTATATTCTCGTGATCATAAATATCTTGCAATGTGATTTTTTTATATTTGGCATCTAAATGCTCAGTAATTATAAATAGAGAATTAGTCGGATCAATTTGTTCTCGAATAAGGCTGATACAAGTTTCTTGAGTTTTACGAGCATTTTCAATGATTAAATCATATAATTCTTTGAGATAATAATCAATTGTATATTGTCCACCTAAAGGCAAAATCATATTTTTATTAAGAAGCTCTCGTTTAGCAGTTTCGTAGGTGGCAATAAAAAATAATTTAAGATTCTCTTTTTCATTCAGTTCCATATTATTCACTTCGGAGTCCTCATCAAATTTTCTATTTAGAAATTCAATTAACGAAGATGACTTAACAATATTTGTTTCTTTATGAGAATCATCATCAGAGCTAGTAACCGTGGCTGAATCAGACTTGTCATTTATAAAAGTTAAACAATTCAAGTTGTTAATAAATTCTTTAAGATCTTTAAGACAATCAGAATAATTTTTAAAATAGTAAAGATCAAAATCTGGGTTCTTCTCAAAATCTCCGTTCCATTCTTTAATAAATTTGTTATTAAGCGAAATTAAACCGTTTGCAGATAAATTTCTAAATCTCTCTTCTACATGATGCATAAGAGTATTGATCGGTTGATCATTACACATTTCAATAACATTCCCTTCTCTTGATTCTAAAATCTTAAAATTTTTGTACCATGCTGTATCACCTTTACCTATTGAACTAAGACGAGCTTGTTTATACGACTTTTCTATGTAATAATATTCGAACCTTAAATACTCTTTATCTTTTTTTGAAGATTGTAACAAATTAGAAAAGCGTCTATAATCTTCTTTGCTTACTATTGAATAAACTAATTTTTCTTTTTCATCATGATAATACAATTTCGTTAACCAATTGAAATCGAAAGTATATTCATCTATATCTTCAATTTTGATTCTTAAAACGAAAAAATTTTTTTTATTAACATCGGGTGATTTCTCGGTCGCAATCCAAAAATTATGTTCAACTAAATAAGCAGTATCGATCAAAACATATTCTGTTGTACTGTAAACGTTTGAAAGCAAAACCAATATGACAGTAGCGAAATTCATGGGGATGGTGATTTTTGAAAATATAACCGTAACCGTTCAAATCTTTCAAATCATTGATTGCAAAAATTTATACAGCTGTACAACTTTTTATATTTTGATAGTAAAACTTGTGTAAAAGGCTTATTTAATGCATACAAATGCCTATGTAAATCATTAATTTGAAATAGATGTTATAATTACACAATAAGTTAGCGTTTTGTTTTATTCTTTTGTAATAAAAACGTTTAAATTGATGTCAATTCTGTCATTTAAATTTTTTCGAAAAAGTGATAAGTTTGATTTTATTCAAAATATAAAAGTCAGGACATGTTTTAAATCAACACGCTTAACTGTAAATATTGTTAGAGAGGTTCATTATACCGAGATATTTTCCTCGTTAATTTAAATAGTGTTTTATTACGCTTTTTTTCTGAAGTAACATCCGTAGTATTTGTGTCAGTTTTTTTCTTGTAAATTAAAATTTATTTGGATTTTTTTCCGTTTTAAGTTTTGACTATTGTTCAAAATTTTACAAAAATCTATACAGCTATAATTCATTTAACACTTAAACCTCATGGTTCATTTCTCAAAGTTGCATCGAAACTTAGTTGATACCAATAATCGCTTTACGTCATATTGATCTTTGATGTTTTTTAATTAAAGAAATCAAAACTTCAAATTTTATTTTGACATCAGAACAGTTCTGTTATATAATCTTTTATTACGCTCGTGCGCCAACCGAACCTGCCATAATTTCTTAAATACTTTAAATAAAGATCTGAAGGGAGCAACATTTTTGATTAAAAGTTCAATTTTTTTTTTTAACAGCCGGTCACCCAAAAAAATATTTTTGATCAGGAGGCGGCGACGTTTTTTGGAGAAGAGCAAAGTTTAGAGCATAAAACCTATGACGGGTCATCGTTCCTTGATTATAAAAAATTGCCGAAACATCAATACGTTTTATAGAACAGAACACTATGTCCTATGCAAGTTTGTTTGAAAAGCTTATTTTTCATGCATAATTGTGTTAAAATTGACCAAAAACTTATTTTAGATCTTTATCGAGGTTTTCTTGACTTTATTTTTACAACAAAGAATCAGACGTGCACACCAAAATCTAAAAACGTGCGCAGATGCGCCCGCGAACCCCTATTTGCCGACCCCTGATTACTACGATGTAAACTGAACTATAGAAATATAAGTTTTTTATATATTTAAAGATAACTGTTGACGTTAGCCGGAATACTATTAGAGTAAATGGATTTAATATAAGATCTAGCAATATTCTTAGTCATAATTATGACAGAAAGTGTTTTTAAATAGTTTTAAAGAAAGATCTGAAACATTGTTAGAGAATATGTTTTAGATCAGGGAGACGACGGTGTCATCTCTGATGACTTAGTTTGACCGCCGGCATCAATAACTAATATTATAAGAATGAGTTAAGAAATTTTTTTATGTTTGCACGTTTTTGCGCAATAGGTAAATCTGATTTTAAAATAAAAACACAAAATTCTAAAATAATTGACAGTCCTCAGGTTGCTTATCCCTGTTTTATATCAAGTTTTTGATCAAGATCTGCGACTGTTACATAATTAAAATCTAATGGCAGCTTTTATATACAATTTTAAATTATGTTTCTCTTTACAACTAAAAAAAAATGACTACTAGATGCAAAAATATAGAGTGTTGCATCTTGAAAATGTTTTTCTATCAGCATTTTAAAAGTTTAATTCCTTAACAATTATATTAACTCTTTTAATTATCTAAACGTCTGCTTAAAACTCATATTAAAAGTTTTTATTTTAAAAAGATTTAATCATCATCTTTTACAAGGCCAATTCCAAAATTTAAATAATCAGTATAACTCATATAAATCATAATTACAAGCGTGATGATTTCAACAATAAATATCGAATAGAAATTTATTCTTTCGAGAAAATCGTTTGTTAGGATCACTATGATCAATGAAAAATTCTTATGGTAAATGTGATAATCAAATTTACAATTGGCATA